>OY856186.1:63569452-63612058 GCA_963693315.1 Diogma glabrata
ACTATAATTTGTTATTCCTTTTTCACTAGTGAATTGACTTTTCGCATAGAAAAAAAGTTTTATCTATGAATCATTTAATTTTACGGAAGTAATTTTTGTGTTTTATATAATAATATGCAATAATATAACTAAAATTTTATAAAATAACTTCAAATAAATAAAAAAATCTCAAATGGATTTATTAGAATTAAAATATTATATTTTATTTGTGGATGAAAAATCTACAAAAAGCATCATAAAAGAGGGAAATTTTCTCTAAAATGAAACAATTTAAATTAAAAACAAATATAAATTAATAAAACAAAACCAATTAATTTATAAATTAATTAAATCTACCAATAAATAAATAAAACAAATTAAAAGAAATAAAATATTGCTTTTTCTTCTATATGCACATTTAGGTTGAAACTACGTTATGTTGTAACGTATGTTATTTAATAACAGGCTATTAACATGTCCACTAGTGTTTAGACTACCTTTTTTCAACGTAAGTATAACACATTCCAAATGTTAAATATTTGTTTTCTCAACGATTACATTTTGGTTAAAGCTGTGTTATTTTCTGACGTAAGTTATTTAATAACTGGGCATTTACAGTTGCTATAATGTTTATACTGAGTTTTATCATCGTAAATATAACCAATTTATAACTTAAACAGGTTTCACAACTTCAGTTATATTACTATAAAATAACGGTAATATAACTTTGATTTGTTGCTTGGGACAGCGCTTATGATCGCGAACTCCTTGCAGCTTATTTTGCAATTAAATATTTTCGGTATCTCCTTGAAGGTAGAATCTTCACTCTTTTCACCGATCATAAGCCACTCATTTACGCTTTATCATAGAATCCTGCCAAAGCTAGTCCTCACCAATTCCGTAATCTTGATTTTGTCAGTCAATTTACGACTGATATTCGCCACATTTCTGGAATTGATAATGTAGTTGCCGAAATACTTTCTCGTGTCGAGCAAATATCAATCCCAGAAAATATTAACTAAGACGAAATTGCTGACGCTCAGTTCAACGATAACGAACTAAAGGAATTAGTGGACACTACTTCCACACTTCAATTTCGTTCCTTTCCAGTACCATTCGGCAATTCTAATGCCAAAACTATTTTGTGTAATACTTCTTCTGCTAATCCACGACCTTTTATTCCAAAGCAATTTCGTCAATCTGTTTTCGAAAGTCTCCATAATTTATCTCATCCAGGAGTCCACAGTTCTGTCAAACTTCTTTCTGAAGTCATTTGGCCATCCATTAAGAAGGATGTACGAGAAATGGCACAGAACTGCCTGGCTTGCCAAAAGCCAAAGGTCTCTCGCCATACTTAATCTCCTTTAAGTAGTTATCCTCAAACTTCTCAATGATTTTCCGAGATTTATATAGACATTATTGGTCTACTTCCTAGCTCTGAGAACAAACGTTATTGTGTCACTATTATTTACCGTTATACTCGATGGTCTGAAGCTCTGGTCTCTTATCTCGGATATTACAGCTGAAACGGTAGCATCAGTTCTCTACTTCAATTGGATCGCTCGTTTCGGAGTACCTTCAGTAATCGTCACTGATCAGGGCACCCAATTCGAATTCAATCTCTTTAACGAGTTGTCAAAACTTTTCGGTTTCGAACGTAAACGTACTACTAGTTACAATCCTATATGTAACGCACTAATTGAACGTTGGCACAGAACTCTAAAATCCGCAATAATGGCCTACGACAGAACGGACTGGACACGAATTTTACCGTCAATATTACTTGGCTTACGAACCACTTTCCGTGAAGATTTCCAATCTTCATCGGCTGAGCTCGTCTGCGGTACTAACATACGTCTTCTCGGAGAATTCTCCAGCCAAAATTTTAATTCCACGCCAGTCTGATTTAATTTCACAATTAAAACAACATTTTACTCACCTTCGTCCCTCTATTGCGTCAAGACACACTTCTCCTAATTATTTCGTCACTAAAAACCTTGAGTCTTGTTCGCATGTCTTCTTACGTACGGACTTAGTACGTAAAGCACTACAACCGCCATACGAAGGTCCTTTCCAAGTCATCGGTCACGATGGTAAAAATTTCGTTATTGACCGTAAAAGTCAACATATTCGAGTTTCCATCGATAGATTAAAACCTTGCTTTAGGGAACAAACTGAAGATGACTCAACTCAAAACTCACCTACTTCGACTACTACTCTCAGTCGCGCAGACGAAACTTCGTCTTCTACAGATATTGTCCATCCTACTTCTTCGGACACATTCCTGTCTTCTCCTTCAACCTTCGCAGAAACGAGAAAACGCGATGCTAAGGCAACTGTATTATCTGAAAGGGTTAGATTTAATCTCATTCCTCAAACACAGATATTCCATCCTGCATCCAGAATTACAATTACGCGAGCAGGTAGAACCACTCGTACCCCTGCTCGTTTCCTTGGTGTTGTAGCACTATAATTTCTATATCGTCCCATCTTCGATGGCACTAAGGGGGGGGGGGGTTGTTGTGGCGATAACTTCCCATATTATTTAAAAATCTTAACTTCTGTTTTTTGAATGAAAAGAAAAGTTGCCTGGAAAGACGATGTATTATGGGAAATGATAAACATAAAAATGTCATTCTTTATTCATTGTTATTATTTTTCCTTAACATCGAACGCCATTATTATTAATCATAGTAAAAAATGTAATGTCATTTATATTCATTGTTGTTGTTTTTTTCTTTGACAACACATTATTAATAATTATTGTAAAACTTTTAAATTTTTCACATCTTTTTTTCTGTTATTTAAAAAATATTCCTTTTTCTATTAAATAAAATTGTGATAAATTTTAAAAAAATTTTGTGATTTATATACAATTTAAGTTGGAATATTAAAGATTCGTCAGAAAATATATCTCCGATCTTCTCTGATATAGAAAAAAAAACACACTCATAATGTACAAATTAAGACAAGCACTGAATATAAAATCAACTTGTATTAACTGAAGCTGAATAATTACTTACCTTATTCATTACATATATTATTTTCCAAAGAAAACTAAAGACATTCATCAATAATAATAAATGGGGATTGGGGAATATTTAAAAGAAATAATTACTTAGATCGAATCAAATTTCATTTAAATATGAAAAAATAATCCTTCAGCAAATTAAATTCATCTTACGCATCGAATTCATCTGTGCAGTATTATTTTTAACATTTAAATTACTTCCACTCTTTAAAAAATTAATAAAAGAAAACAAATCTCAGCTCATCATCTCCAGCAATCTCATCAATTACTCAACTTTCATTTCCTGGTCAACTCACTGCTACTTAAAATTCAATACATCATTTTCATCAACTGAAATCTGCATCATCTCCACTCATTTCTAGCTACCAAAGGCTAGCGTTTGTAAAAGTCTTACATCAATGCAACTGAAGCGAAGAAGAGGGATATATATGCTTTCAAAAAGGAGCGCTGAAGGATCGATAAACAGATACGATGTTTCATTTCGTACCTGCTATTCCAATTTACGATATGAAGCTTTTGAAGTTTGAATAACTATTGAGAACGCAACACTTCTTTGCAACTTGTTAACTTTTTACAGCCCAAGATTTCACATGCATATTTTACATTCTAATAACTCATATCAAACTAACAGTTTTTGTAATTCATTGTAATATAAATTTCATTTGTTTGATTACAATTTTTTATTTAATTAGTTAAAACTTTTGCGTTTCACTGTGTGATTCAACAAGAAAATATAAACATTTTTGAAAATGTATATGTGCTTCTACAACTTGTGCAGCCGGATAATATTCGTCATATTTTCTTAAATAATTAACGCACTCATTAAACACCTTGTTCGCAAACTTTTTATCGTTATTCTCCAATTGTTGACTCATGTGTTCTGGATGGCAAAATCTCAAATTTGCATTAACAGGAAGCTTATCATGCAGTGGGTAGTTCAACTTACAACCGTTACACTTGCAATCAAAGAAAAACCGCTCCTTTAATATTATCTGTCTCTGAGCTTTTACCATTATTGTATGATGAGGCCTAAAATTAAAAATATATAGAAACATTTAACCCACCAATGGTATACGACGAACTAGAAGTTACTTCTTAAGGATTCAAGACTGAAGCAATATTTACTTACACATATGAAGAGAATAGCTGTTCTCCATTTGCAATGTTACGAAGTACGTATAAACATTGATCATTATTTTCTTTACATACCAATATAACATTCGGTGAGCAACTATGATTAATAATACTCAAAAATGGATAATAACTACTGGCGTAATTAATCGATGAGCCAAATCCTTTCGAAACATTTTGTAAATGAATAATATTGTTCTTTGGCTGTTTGAACAAATTTAAATGCAAACTATTGAAATGTAAAGGTACTGTTAGTAATTGCCGGACTAGTACATCTAGAAATAGCTCTTCATATAATCTATCTTTGGCGAATAACTCTTTTAAACAGAAATTGTCCTTTAAAATTTCATAAAAAAACACAGCTGTACTCCAAAACACCATAAAGTTATCAAACGATCTTTTATTTTCGTGTGTTTCTAACCCATGAATCAATTTATACTTAAATGATATTGTGTTGCGGTTTACAAAATCAGAATTGAATATATTCAACTGTTTGGCATCCTTTTTGGTTAAAAAAAGTTTAACGTTGTCTAACTCGTCAATGTTACTGAATAACCCAAGAACAACACGTATAGCACTCCTGTCAGCCACACCGACTGTATTCAAGGCATTGATTACCGAACATTCAAATTTATGAAATAATTCAAAAGCTTTTGTGTAACAATCGTTATTACAAAACATTGCCGCTGTGCAGTTTGTACATGGAATTAATGAGAAATAGTTTTCTCTCGCACAATAAGAGCATCTGGAATATATGAAGCCAGATTCAAGCGTTATATTAGTCGATGATTCGATTGCTATACAATCACCGACTTTTAAATCCCGATTTGTTACGATAAATCTCCCAAATTCTTCATTTTTCTTAAGGTCCAAGCAGTCTGCTATAAACGGCACTTCACTATGTGGAGGATATGATAGTTGTGGAATGAATTCTTCGGTGCCATTAGATTTTTTATTGATATTCAACTTAAGCTGGCTTAACTTTGACAAACAATTTGCTGTTCGTTTATTTAATTTTTCTTGTAAGTCGGTTGAGAGTTCACCACTAAACGAATTTCTAGCAAGTTTTATATTTTCCAAACAGGCATCATATTCTTTTAACTCAAAACATACCGCAGATCTATTGCTGTATCCCAGCGATAAATTTATTGAGTTATTTTCAGCATAACATATGCTTTGGTTATAAAACTCTAATGCTGTCCAGAAATTTCGATTAGTCAACGAAAAATATTGATTTCCCATGTTTCTGTATTTTAACGACTCTTTATTCGACTTTGGAACATATTTGACCAAAGTCAAAGATGAAAATAAACCTGATTTATTTAATATTTTCCACAAACATTTAACTCTGCCATGATTTGATGTTTGAGTATAAAACTCAGCGTTGAAGTGTATGGCGTCTAACATAATTTGGTTGCAGAAGGGTAAAAAACTAAAAGCAGCCATATTGTATTAGGCTTAATCTAGAATAAAAAGTTTAACGTATGTTTAAAATAAATTGAGCTTTTTTATTCAAATAAATAAAAATATTTGCTTAAATTAATTTTTGCGTAAAAAAAAATTCTAATATACAAAGCAAGATCTGAATTTTCTTTAAATTTCACTTCCGAGAAAAATTCAACTGTACATTTTCAACATCGATAGTTTACAAGCTGCTAGTTGGCGAGTAGATTGTAAACTATTTTAGTGTTAACTGTTATATTAGTGTTAACATATTTTTTTATATAATAAACATGTAAGTCAAATTTTGAACAAATTATAAACAAATTATAAAATTATTAATTTTTAGCTGAACCACTTCAAAATATTTACTCACGTTTTAAATAAACAAAAATTTGATTTTCTTTAAATATCAAATCAAGCCGTTTAATAAGTCTCAGACGGTCAATTATATTTTTAATACTGATTACTTTACTAATAATTTAAGAAAGTTCGTTTCGTTTCGTTCTGTTCTGTCGCGTATGGTTTGTTTTGTTTGACTTCCGAGAAAAAAAAACAGTTTTTCAACATCTACACTCTACACATATTTTAACTTCAACTACAGTGCGACATATAACGCCTTGCTTGTTTACACGAGGAAGATAAACGTGCGATTTGAGGCGGCGAGCTACTGACATCGGGTGAACACAGCCACTTTCCAATCGAGTGAATTGCTGAAGGAATTGATTGTAGCCAATTGGTCTAATATTCAATAAATCAACAAAAATAGAGCCAAAACAACAGAAACAGCAATTTTTTGACATTTAAAAATTACATAACCAAAATCGAAAATATAGACACAAACAAATATGTACCGATTTAATTTTTTTATAACGTTTGACCACAAACCGTAAATAAAAAAATATGAATATGTTGAACTGAAGAACCTATTTTTACCTTCACTTTATTCAATTCGATTCAGTTCTGTAGTAGCTCAGATTACGTTCAGTGTAAACTGAATATTACCATTGGAATATGCAAATTCCGGAATACAATTCAATTTAAGTGAATGATTCAGTAATTCACTCGATTGGAACAAGTGGTGAGCATTACTGGTTCGGTTTCCATCTCGGCTGAAGCAATGGAAACAAAATGAATCGATGAATATAGCATACCTAATTTAAATTGTCAAATTAACAGTCAACCTAGACTAAGATTCAGGCTGTCCAGCTGTTGAAGATTGTTGATTTAGGTCAGTGGTGTAGCCAGAATTTTCCATTGGGGGGGGGGGGGGGGGGGGGGTCAATGATTATTTTATAAGACTTAATAGTTTAACCCAATAAACCAATTAATTGGTTTTATTAATAATTCATTACAATAATATATACTTCATTTTAATGTTTCCTTAATTTTAATTTTTTTAATTAATGATTTTTTAAAAAATAGATTAATGATTATTTTTAACTATCTTAAATTATTTTACATTAAATAATTAATTTTAAAGAAAAAGATTTTTTACCTTGTAAACTATGTATAATCTAAATCTATTTGTAAAATATAAAGACGCAAGGACACAACTTCTAGACCGGGAGCCCACGACGGCCAGACCTTCGTTATTTTATAAAAGCTGAAAGTTTTTCTGTGCATACCCCCTACTAAGGTAGGAACGATTAGCGACATATGAAGTTTCGATCATGGTGGCTTTGGCAGGGAGCAGGTAACAAAGTGGCCTCCAAAGTTTCGTGAAAGTATAAAAGGTAATTTTTTTATATATTCTTCGGGGTGGTATTAGAAGTCACGTCACCAATTGCCAGACACTTACTATCGTGATAACCCCCTGCCAGACACCCTTAAACATTATCAATTTGTTAAAGCTAAAGGGTGTCTGGCAGGGGGTTATCACGATAGTAAGTGTCTGGCAATGGGTGACGTGACTTCTAATACCACCCCGAAGAATATATAAAAAAATTACTTTTTATACTTTCACAAAACTTTGAAGGCTCCTTTGTTACCTGCTCCCTGCCAAAGCCACCATGATCTAAACTTCATATGCTGCTAATCGTTCCTACCTCAGTAGGGGGTATGCGCAGAGAAACATTCAGCTTTTATAAAATAACGAAGGTCTGGCCGTCGCGGGCTCTTAGTCTATTCTCTCTTCAAATTGAAATTAACACTGAGCAATAAATGTTTGGAGTAACGAAAAAAAAGTAGCTGATTCGTTCATCAAATAAGTAATTTAAAATAAAAAGAATACCAGTACGTCTATTCCTAGATTTCCCTGGGAATTGGGAATTGAGAAAAAAGTGCAATAAATGAAATAAAGGAAATTTTCTAATACGAAATTGTTATTTCCCGCGGCACGGAATACTAGTTATGAAAAAATTGCTGTAATTTATTTCTCAATTCCTATTTCACGATGTACAGGAATAGGGCTACAGATGTACTCATAAAGAAAGAATAGTAGACAAAATAGTAGACCAGTGGGCATCAATAAAAGACGCCAGAATAGTACATTATGATGCTAGGACGTAAAGCTAAAGATTTTGGACGTATGTGAAGTTTGAAAATTGAGGCGCTAGCCGATATTTGAATCCACATTAAGTCCATAATAGCTTACTTTCGTGCATCATATACTATTTTGTATTCGCCGCAAGCAAAATATTTAAAAAAAATGTTTAAAATTATAAATTTGCATAAATTTGAAATAAAAATATGTGGAACAAGTTACCTTTGACATAATATTTGTTATTTTTTCCAAATTATTGTATCACTATTTTTTTTTTATTTAGCGTATGGTTTTTTTTGTGACATTAAAAATTAAACTTAAAATAGGTAGACTCTTCTATGAAATCTACCTAAAACAAAACATGGATACACATTAAACGAACTTACAATCGATTTGATTGCGCGTCTTTTAGTAAAAAAGTAAAAAGTAAAATATTTGAACATTGGGAAGTACATTTGAACATTAGATGTTAACATCGAGCGAGTCTATCCATGCTCCTTAGAGCATTCAGTTATTCGACAATTTTAAGCGGAGTTTATACGTCAAGCACTTGTTGTAATAAATTTATTTCCCTCAAAATATTGAAATTTCATAGTTTCGAAGTTTGAAAAAGAAATGAAGGGATTCAAAACCATTATATTTTGGGAGATAAAAAATATTCGAATATTCGCGTATAAATATTCGAATAACGAATACCTAAAATATACCCAAATTAATCGGATATTCGAATACTCGAATATTCTGATTTTAATGCTCTAATGCTACTGCATTGGGAGTTGCCAAATGGATGTCTGAGATGTCGCCATTTTACCGTCGAATTGGACACACAGTTGCAATGCGTTTTATGGTTTGTTGTGGAGCGCCGCAGTTACACTCAGGGGACTCTGAAATGCCCCACTTGTAGAAAGAATCAGCACAACCTCCATGATTCGTTCTTATTCGGTTTAGTGTAGTCCAGGTATGACGTGGCAGATCGAAACCAGGTTGGGTAGAAGTCGGGTTAGTAATAGAAAGGGCAGTTGTGTTGTAATGATGCCAGGAGGTGTCCCAGGCATCCAAGATATTAAAATTAGTTTTATGTGGAGGCTTTCTTGACTTCAATCGACAACGAGTGTGGTCACCGTAATATTCGTGCAAGGGTAACATAACGTGGTTGGTTATCTTTTTATGTTCACACATGAGAGCATGCGAGCGTCTGAGTGCAGGTGGAGCGATATTGCTTAACACACGGACCAAGGAAAAGGGGTGGATCTGATAGTACCACTTATAGTATGCATCGTGGCATGAAGCTGGCAGTCAACTGTTTGAGTATGTGTGCTAGTGAGTATGTGTGCTATCACTATGACAACATAGTGGGGGTTGGGGTTCTGTGGAACGAAAACAAAGCAAGCAACTGTTCAATTCATTCATAAGATACCAGGGAAAAAAATCTTAATATTAGAATACTAGAGCAATTCTTCTAGATTACAGAAACTTTAAAATTTCAATGGGGGGGGGGGGGGGGGGGGGTTTAAACCCGATTAAACCCGTATGTCGCTACGCCACTGATTTAAGTTCAATTTAGGTTTTTATTTGTTTTCATGCTATTGTGTTTTCATATGTGTGTTTTTTCCTTTTGGTGGTATAACAAACGTTAGTATTTATCGGGGTCTCAAGCAGTGAGTCTCCATTATTTATTTTAGTTTTTCATTTTGTTGTTGAAAACAATTAAAGTTTTTTGAAATAGCAAAATTACCGATTAATTTCGCCATCATAAGAGGACTGAATCTCAATCTTCATTTAGTTTATCAATATCTTTAAAATTATAAACCGTATATTATTTTCTATTATAAGTGGCCGAAACTAGAAACTGTTATAAGTGGCCGAGCTATAAATCTAGATCGTATTAAATATCTTTGTCCTCATTATGAGCTTGAGTCCTCATTTTATGTATAGTTTGTGTATATATCAGACACACCGTTTCATATGTATGAATTTAAAATTTTGAATTAAATTCAAAACACCACAATATGGTTTCACTTAAGATTTGTTGTTCTAATTAAACGTTGTTTGTTTTTGGTCTATATCGCTCCCTAAGAACATCAACTTATTTCATGACCTACCTGAAAAAATTGATAGGTTGACTGAGTATCCTAATGTCAAATTTATAGTTCTTGGTGACTTTAATGTCCACAATAAAGAATGGCTCACACACAGTTCCACTACTGATGAGATAGGTAAACAGGCTGAGCTATGTGCCCTTTACCATAATTACACACAGATTATTATTCAGCCCACCAGAGTGCCTGACTTTCCGGGTCTAGTAACTTTGATTTGTACCAAATTGATCAGGTTCCAATATCTTCAATTGATGATGTGATACAAATTTGATGGTGATATAAACGGTTTGGTTTTATTTTATTAATATGCTGGTTTTCGTAATTAATAAATTCTTGATTAAAACCCTTTGAATGTTTTTAGATAAGTGAAAAATTTATTTTGTTTTTTTTCATGTTTTGATATAAGAAAATTAAAATATATGGACATAAATTAATATAATTAAAGAAAGCAAATTAACAATTATTAACAATTGTAAGGTTTTTATCAATTGACATTTATATTGTTACGTAAATAAATGACATTAAATAATTTTAGGTTGAAATTAGAGTGTTCTTACGAAATTTAAGATAAGTCTTGTAACTACTTTTTAATTAATTTGTATATAACTAATTGTTTCTATTTTAGGATCTGTTGTCTTCAACAAACTTACTTGATTTGTTTTTAACAAATTATCCTTACCTGGCAAATTTTAAAGTATTTGAGCCTTTAGGTGGTTCAGATCATAATTTGATTTCTACACAGTTAGATTTACAAATTCCAAAACAATTTAAAACTAATCCTTGTTTTGTTTGGGACTATAAAGCTGCGAATTGGGAAGGTCTTAAAGGTTTTTTAAGCGGTTTCCATGGAAACGTAATTGTCTTACCGACCACGACCCTAACTTAGCTGCGATATATTTTTCGGAGGTTATTGTTGAGGGCATGCGGAAATTTATTCCTAATAGATTGGCCGTTCCTAAGGCTGATCTACGGTTTTCAAAAAAATGCAAAAAGGCGATTAAAATTAAGAAAAATGCATTCCCAAAGTTTAAACAAAACAAAACCGATGAAAACCTTAGACTATACCGAATTGAGAGGAATATATGCAGGAAACTAATAGATGCAGAATACCTCTCTTTAATAGGAAAAAGCATCTAAATTCGCTGAACACCCATCTGGTTCACGGAATTTCTATAAAGCGATTAAGCCTGTCCAAGGCAATTTTTGTAAGTCTTTTCTACCTCCCCTTATTGATAGAGATATGCCGGTCATTGACCCAAAAGAAATAACTCGCCTTCTGTGAAATTATTTTTCTAAAAAACCCAATTTCCTACCTAAGCCAATTCCTAGAGTTTCACACAACATGATCCGCATAATTTTTCGTAAAAACATCTAAAAACTTTTAAATTTTAATACTAACAAAGCATCCGGACCAGATCGTATTCTTCGAATTATTCTGAAAACCTTTGCTAGGGATTTAGCACCAATCCTCACTAAAATCTTTTATTTGTCATATAAGCAAGCGTGTCATATAAGCAAAATGACATGCGCACAACCAGTTCCTAAAAAGGGTAGTAAGACTGATCCAACAAATTATAGACCCATTTTAATTTTATCGGTTGTTTCAAAAATTGTTTAGAAATACATTAATTTTAATCTAATGAGCTTCTAAGAGTCTCCAAAACTACGCAATGAAAGACAATACGGCTTCCGAAAAGGAAGAGCGACGGGAGATTTACTTTCCTTTCTTACTCATGTGTGGAACAAGTCGCTAGAAAATCATGGTGAAACTTTCGGTGTTGCCCTTGATATATCCAAAGCATTTGACAACGTTTGGCACAGCAATCTTATTTGCAAATTAAGATGCTATGGTTTGGATGAGCAACTTAGTTCTTGGATACAAAGTTTTATTTCCGAGCGGAAATTTCGAGTCAATGTTGATGGCGTCGCTTCGGAAATATTTTCAGCTAAAGCAGGAGTTACTCTGGGTTCTGTTTTGTCACAAACTCTCTTTCTTATTTATATTAACGTTAGATTCAACAGTTAGTCATATGCATAGTTTTGCTGATGATAGCACGCTTCATGCGTCTCATGAAATGAAAACCCTAAAGTTCATTCACCGTTAGCGCTAAATAACTGTAGATCAAATATAATAGATTCATTAAACAATGACCTCAAAACTATTTTGGATTGGGGGTTTGCTAAAAGTGTTGAATTCAATACGAGTAAAACACAGGTTTGTTATTTTTCCATAATATTCACACCTAATCCGTTTCAATTAAAGTTCGACTCTAAAGATCTTGTATATAGAGAAAGATCCTGTTAGACTTCTAGGAGTAGAAGTTGAAAATAATATGAAATGGAATTTTATACGTCCCTGCATGGAATACTGTTCTCACATATGGGGTAGAGCATATTTTAGTAGTTTGAAGTGTCTGTTCAGCGCATAGCTATTAAACTGATTGGCAATTCGACTCTTACTAATGAGCTTGATTCTTTGTGGCACAGACGAAATGTTGTTGAATTGACAATTTTCTATACAAGTACATTATGGATGAACGAACTTCCTTAGAGATTAAATCAATTTTACCTGAGCTGGCAAACTTCTCGACGGTAGTTCTTTTCCGGTAGTGTAAAGGTTGGTCTAAACATAAATCTGCTTAGTAAACAAACGTTTGCTAGCATTTGTTAGTTTACCATACTCGGTAAACTTACAAAAGTTCACATTACGGAGGACAATAATAAGTGAGGTATAGACATTTTCTAGTTTGACAAGTCACTGGTGTTGGATGAAATAAAGTCGGTAATACCGTAATCTTGGAGTTAGAAGTAGATTGGTGCTTCATATTCCAGTAATATATTCATTACAAAAGTGAGCTAGAGCTGAACTTAGCTGAATTCTCATAGGCCCAATAGCTTGACATTATTCATGCTAAAAAGGATGGCTAAACTGATTGATAATAATATACGCATTTGTAATATTACTTTTGAAAGATAGTTGGTATACGCAGATAAACAAAAATAGCTTTCTATAAGTTGTTTAAAGAATTGAGCAAGGCAGCACATAGTAAGAGAATTGTTGTCAGCACTTTTCTAGATATTGAAGGGGCCTTCGAAAACACAGTAGTATAAACCAAGACCGCGGATCGTAAAATCAGCTTAAGCAATATCAGAGGATGTTCACATGGCCGCTTATTATCCCTTCCCTTATTTAGAGTCTAATGGTAGATTCTAACCATATTAGATAGCCAGGTCATCAAGTGCCTTGGATATAGTAAATATAGCTAGCGGTACAGAGTGGTTTTATTCTAATAGGCCCGTGGTGTACATCAGTGGGGATGGAAAGTAATATGACTAAAATCATGGTGATGCCATAAAACCAAAAACAGTAAGCTTAACATGAGTCCTATGATTAGGATGAGCTAGAAAATTGTATGTATAATTGTATAAGGTGGATGTGGAGAACATGTCCTACACTGAGAAAAATTTAGTTTTCTAAATTCAAATAAACCATTTTTTAATTTCAAAAAGTTGAAAGTCTTGTTAAAATTAAAAACTATTTATTTGTTTTTAAGAACTATCTTTAGATAGTACTAATTTGCTTTTAAATGTTAATAAAATATTTTTTAAAAAATTTACAAGATATCTTTTAATTTTAAATGATTTTTCTATTTGATTTTTGTTAGTTGGAAATAAAAACGTTTTGTTTGTTAATAATAAATGGGTTTTTAATAATTGTGCGATCTTTTATATATTTGTTATACGAAATCTACCGAAACGCAATTGCTGTAAATATCCCGTTAGCTAAATAATATTTGTCACAAAAATAGGAACTGAGTTTTATTTGTAGTCTTCATTTGTTCGTGTTTTACATTTATTAGAATTAGAATTTATTCTTTAAAAGTGAAATATTTATATTCTAAGCAAATATTGTGAAATTGTATTCCATTTTTAGTATAGTTTTTGGTAAAGCTTATTAATATGGACCAATCTATAGAACTAAGTGAATTTATTTTTTGTTCAGAACAATCGGATCAAGATTACATAAATCAAGACACCGGGTTATTATTTAACGAATGGGGTTTGTCCGACAAAGTCAAAAATAATTTAAATCTTTATGGAGTTACAACTGAGGTTTTAAAAAATTTAGCTTTGGATGATTTAAAGGATATTTTCCCCTCTGTAGAATCTTTTGGTGATAAAGTTATATTTCGTTCTAATTTAATAAAATGGCGTGAGAAAAACGTAAGTATTGTAGTAATTATAATTAAGTTTTAGGTCAACTATAGTAAAATTTTTTATTAAGACAAATGGCTTTCTAAATGAACTGGAGCAAAAAGATTTAGTTCATTTAACGGTTGACTATTTGATAGCAACACAACAACAAATATCACCAACAAACTTTGAGGAATGCACCAACCAAATAAAAGTGTTATTTCCAAATGAAAATTTTGTAAGATAATTGTTATAAACAAAAATTAAAACATTTAATAAATCATATATATTTACAGGAAACGTATTACAGAACTTCAATTAAAGAAAAGGGTTTGCAGAAAAGAAAACTTTATGGAAAAATTTACCATAGATATGTAAATTTGATAAATAAACAAAAAAAAATATTCAAATAAGGAAGATTCAAATTCTGAATCAAACGACAATAGTATTCGACAAAATAACACAACAGAGCTACTGCCTATAGGTATGAATTGTTTAAAATATTTCTGATATACAATTTCAAATTTTGAAAAACTCTAAGATTATATTAATTATTATGTAGATCAATTTAACCAATTTAAAGTTTGGTTGAATTCAAACTTTAGTCCATGGGATAAAGTATGTGACTTCTGGGCCAAATTTGCAAGCAATCGAATAACCAGTTTTATAAGGTCAAAATCTTCAGTATCTGACTTTTTGAATTTGTAGCTATTGTACGATAACAGTCTTGGTTATCAACTTGTAAGTTTGAAAGACATACTTAAAAGGTAACTAAATTGAAATACATTCATTTATTTATATATACAGATTGAAATAGATTTTAATTATTTACATCTGGGGAAAAAAGATAATCTTTTAGAAAAATTTGAATCGTTTACTGATACTTTCATAAAGTACGCCAAAACTAAAATTAAAGATAAGGCCAATTTAAATTTATTCTCCAAACTAAAAACAGCCAATATTGACAAAAGTCTGTATATGATAATATCTGTTAAACTTTATATGTACACTAATCTTATTTGTTTGCTTTTCAGATTCAAAGGATTGTATAATAACGTTGATTCTCCATGCAATAATTCAATCCAGTCGCATATCTAAAACATATAATCCTACCATTAGCGATTCACAGAACGACTTTCTACTTCATGTTACATCGTTAAACGACATCAATCCTCAATTAGAGAAACGGCGAAATAGTTGTTATGAAAAAAAAATTAAATTTCAACCATCAATAATTGTGGTAGGATCTGATATAACGAAGCTTACACATTTTTACGTGTACAGCGATGGCCTTAAATACAAACTAATGAGTTTCCAAAAATGCCTAGACGTTGTCATTAAGCTCATTTTTGTATTTAATTTAAAATATTCGACAATAAGTAAAAACGTATGGTTGTTTCTAGAACAGTATTTTTTTGAGTTGCCTATTACTGAATCTAATGCACAGGTAAATACACTGATAAAAGAATTCAATAGTTTTCAAACAAAATTTAAAGTTTAATAATTCATTATTTTAAATTTAAGTATGGAATTTAAATGTTTTTTATGTGAATCTATTTTTACAATTTCAATTATTTATATTATTCATTTAAAAGAGTTTCATAAAATACCTTCGATTTATCAGTTTAAATGCACAGTCGCAAACTGCTGTCAAACATTTCAAAATGTTTATCCTTTTAAGAAAAATTAGAAATTTAGAAATTTGTGGTGTTTTCGTTTTGAAATTAAACACCACCACATCCCGTGTAAACGTTCCAGCCACCTTAGCCCTTAAAGAATCTCTTCGATTTTCTAATAATGTAATAAATGGTTTTTTGGCGACAAATTTGAATATAAGAACGACAAAAAGTTTAATTTAGAAACAAAGTTATATTTTGATAAAATCCAAAATTGTCAGGAGATTATCAAATTGAATCTAATAGAAGTATCAGAAATAATCCATCGGGGAATTGCATATAAAAAGGAGCATTTTATGACAATAACTAAATCATTTGGCTGGCATCCTGCCTCAAGTTTTTGAGATAGTTGATATACTTTTCGATAAAATAAAATCAAACAGTTACGTTATCTGTAAGGTGTGGGCTCAGTAAGTTTCTCGGATCATTTTGTTTCTTATATTATAAATAAATCAATAAATCAATATGAATTTTATGATATTAACATTTTTGATGGACCACCTATTCATTGTTATTTGATTAATAACGGTCACAAAGTTATTAGGGTGAAAAAGTATTTTAAATAAATAAATTATTAATTTTGAATGAATTGTTAATTCATATTTTTAACGAATTATTAAATAAAAATATCAATTTTGAATTATTAATTATAAACATGAATTTATATTTTATTTTTATTAATTAATAGGATGAGCATTTTATAAATTATTATTTTCGTGAAATATAATAACTTTATACTTAAATATTATTACATAATTACTTTATATTGTGATTTAGTAATCTCTGTCAAAATGTGAATAAATAATAAAATAAAATTATAATGAATAAAACTGAATTGGGAATGTTTTTAATTTAAAATTTAGAAAACTGAGGAAAATTTCACAACCCTACATAAAATAAAAAATAAATCTCTTAAAAACAAAGAAATAGTTATTTAAAGTATCTTTTATTAACTTTAATAAACTTGTTTGTATTAATGAAAAGTTACTTATTAAAACTGATAAACTGTTTCTTTATTTTTATGAACAAAATTATCCAAAAAATATTATTAAAAACGAACAAATTATCTGTTTATTCCTAAAAGCAATACTTTTTGCGTAAAAACTATATGCATATTTTTTTAAAACTATATGTATATTTATTTGCTTTTACATGATTTTTTTTCTCAGTGTACGGTCTCATTAAATATGCTTTTAGGACTGATCTCACTATTCTTTCTGGTCAAGAGCATAGCAAGCCAAATTGAGGAGGTCCACACCAAAACGTTACATTTCCATCATAAATGAATTTACACAATTTGAGAAAATGTGATTACACTACTAAAGTCTTAAGCAAGCTCTATTTCACAAATGGGAAAAACAATCCTTGTTTAAGCATAAATAAATTAGGTCAGTCATAATTTGAATATTATGATTCCAAAGATATGATAATCATATATATTTAAAAAAAATGTTACGTTTTGGTGCAACCAATTGGTAATGTAGCGTTTTGGTGAGACCATTTTAGAAATGTAACTTTTTGACTATGACCTACTACTTCTATTACCATTGTAGAAAGAACGTTACTTTAAAATTATGACAAATGTCATTTTTCGATATGAATAGAAAAAGAGGTTTTAGAGATATTATTTATTTTAAAAGAAAAACTTAAATTCTAAGAGCACATTCTTCTTCGCAACAATCACAAATTTCCACAAGCTGATCAGTTTGGAACTGTTCAATTCCAGGAGTTGGTCGCTCTCCGTCCAACAGCGTTATAAAGAATTCTAGGTCTTCAAAATCTCTCCATGTCTCACCATACTGTTTCACCAGTAAATTAGTTATATCTCTTTTTCTCGTTTGAAACTGTATTCCCTATACGGCAATTGTGCGATCAACGTTATTTTTTTACAATTTGTTTTGTTTATTTTGCGAATTACTCGTTATGAAAGCTCTTCGTTAAGCGAAATTGTACTGTGTGTTTTCGGAAAAGTTATTAACTACAAAGTTAATTATATTAAAAAATAGTATTTTAAAAATAATTATTTATGGGCTTAAAACTAAAATAAAAATATTTCCGTGTTGTTGTTTACAGATAAAGGCAAAGTATGTAAAAATATGGTAGACAATATTATGATTGTGACTAAGAGCATGTAATATTAGCTAATGTAAAGTAAAAATGTTACCTTTTGGTGCAACTCGTCGATGTCATAGCGGTATTTTACGAAATTTAACGCATTTTTTTGCAATTTCAGTCGAATTTTCGATGTAATTCAGTATTTGGAACCGATCTACATTCATAACTTTTTTTCTAAGAAAATTGGAAATGTTACGTTTTGGTGTGGACCTCCACAATTATCCTAAGATTTAGTTTGTAATGCATGCGAAATTGAAAGATCATTAAGACAATATAAAACAGAACTTTCCTGTTAAATTGACGGCGCTGAGCTACCAAAAACTGCATGCGTTAACCAGATAAACTTCAATAGAAAAAACACATCGACGTTGAACTTTAAAGCAGAGTGGATCAGTGATTTCACTACTTACGATCTGAGCAATGATGTAATCAAATGGTACGCAGATATTTCAAAAGCCAAGGTGGTTATCGGAGCAGGAGCATTTGGAAAATCCCAAATTTTCTGAACCAATAAACACTTACCTCAGTCTATTTTGGGCTCAAATACCTGCAAATTAAAATGGCACAGCCTTTAGTCTGGAGAAAAATTATCAAAACATGGGGATTGTCATCTAGTTGAAAACTTAAAAGTAGTCAGCGACTGTGTGGGTAAGCGACACAATATGATGTTAACATAGGACTATACTGAACTAATTAACATTATTCTGAATGCCTAGTCGCATACAGGTATTACAGGAAATGTAGAAGGCTATTGGCTACCCTGTCTGCGCCCCAGAATCAAATCCATCGGCGTACCGGATTCATTTAAGAAAGTATGATGGTCAAGAATAAGAAGGAATGGGGCTGAGGTCAGGAAAAATAATGCGGGTCTAAAACAGTCCAAAAAAATTAGTTGGGATGTAAACCCAAAGAGGTTAAAAAATATGCAAAGCACCCAGAACAGATTAGAATCTGTTAAGAAATTGTGGGTGGTTCGTTCTTACCAATTTAGTTAAAGACAAATATACATTTTATAGACAGAATATAATTTATTGTACATTTTTGTTTGTATATAATATAATTTAGTTTATTTATTATATAATTATTTGTATCTATTTCAAATTAATAAATTTTACTAAAATTTGACTAATATATTTTTGATTACCTTTATATTTTATATGAAAGATATATAAAATTAAATTATAACTATAAGTACATTTATTTTTGATACTGTATACTAAGGCTGTTTTCTAAACCAAAACTTATTTGAAACTTATTTGTGGAGACTTACTTATTTGAATAAGTAACCTAAATAGGTGACTTATTTGAAATTTTTTTTTCATAGAAAAATCTAATTCGATTTGACAGTGTCAAATATTTTTATGTTTGTTTACAAAATGGTTTTAAGCAATAAAATTTCTTTTTCGATCCCTAATAAAATAATGTAGTAATTTAAAATGAAAAAAAGAAGTTTTGTAAACTCTTTAATTGATCAAATTAAATAAATCGTTCTAATTAAATTTTTTTCGAATTTGCTTTTTGTTGCTGTCAAAATAAGAAAGCTAAATCATTTAGAATAGCTTTTAAATACTTATTTAAAATGGCGGTAAATAAGTAAGTCTACATAAATAAGTTTCAAATAAGTCGTCGTTTAGAAAACAGCCATAGTCTAGAGTGGTCGTTAAAAATTAAATTTTCCGAGACGCCCCCTAAAAAAATTCTTTTTGGTCAAAAATCCACTAGGGCATTATTTTTGTTTTGTTTTAAATCAAAAGAACACGTGCCGCAAAATCATCGAAATTGATTTTTTGAAAAATTCGTAGATTTTTTCAAATATCTTATAAAATATGAAGATTTAAAAAAAAGTCTTATATACATTTTTGTAGGAAATTTAATTTTCTACAAAAAAAGTCGAAGTCTTTTTTCCCGAAAACGTATAGTTCTCATGATATTTTGAAAATGAACTTGTAAGTTTTCGTAATCTATAAAAAACATAAAATAAAGATTTCGAAAAAGTTCTAATTGTTTTCTTATGCTATAGAATAAAATGTATAAAAAATAATCGTGACAAAAAAAATCAAAATTACTACTTTTTCGTAAAAATTTTCATCATTTAGTTTTACGAGTTTCGAAGAATTTCAAGCGTTATTGCAAAATATCATCAGAAATATAGATCTTAAGAAAAACATGACTTGGATCTTTTTTGTAGAGAATTAAATTACCTACAAAAGTGATTCTGTTACTTTTTTTTGACATCTGCATTCTACATATTTTATGAGATATTAACGATTTTATCAAAAAATCAACTTCGATGATTTTGCGGCACGTGTTCTTTTGATTTAAAAAAAAATAATGCTGTCGTAGTTTTTTGACCATAAAGAATTTTTTAGGGGACGTCTCGGAAAATTTAATTTTTAACGACCAGTCTAATACATACATACCTAGTCAAACAAAAAAAATTTGAAACTATTCATTGTGAATACTTAACATGTAAAGAGACGTATTTTACTAGGGGAAAAAACCTAAAACAATTGGCCTACATGGTGAATATATCGTTGTCTCCGTTTTTAAACGGAGGATAACTGACACAATAAAAGTTATAAAACTTCCGTTGGGAACGAATCGAAAAATGGAATAATACTTTCAACTTTTAACACTTGATGTGTTCTGACATGCGAGCTTTTTGAGGCAGATATTGCATCATATAGAAATTACTTGTTACGGTTGACTTAAATGACTTGGAGTCGTATGGAAGAGGAATACTTTTAAATACGTACATTTTATAAAACATATATTATTCGTTATTGTATCTCCAAATTAGCAACTGATTACATCATAACTTATGCGTTTTACATCATCAAATAATGGTAGACTATATATTAAAAATGTTTCTGATATTTCTGTAACGAATTTCCTAATCATAAGTTTTATAATAACTAATCGATGAGAACTTATAAAACCGAAAGCTCGTACAAAAATGTCTGGGTACCATATGAATTAATGCAAAGAAATTTATTAACCGAATTTTCATCAGTGAAATGCTGCTAAAACGGAATGAAGTTGAGCCATTCCTGAAGCAAATCATCTCGGGCGATAAAAAAAAATTAAAATAGATAATATTAAACGCAAAAGGTTATCGTCAAAGGCGGGCAACTAACCACAAACGACTCCAAAGTGAAAGGAATTGTTCATCATGAGCGGCTACCTCCTGGCTAAACAATCAATTCGATCATCTACAGTCAACTTTATTAGCCCCAGAAATACAAACAATGCGTCTAGAATTGGACAATCGAAAGGGTGTTATCTTCCATTATGACAAGGTCAAACCCCACACAAATATTTGATGACCGTCCAAAAAATGATTGAACTTGGTTGGAAAGTTTTGATCCATCCACCATTAGTCCGGTCCTTGCGCTATCTAACTATTATTTATTCCTGCTGCTGCAAAACTACTTTGATGGAAAAAGAGCTTCATATCCACTTTTTTGACGGTGGATATTGCCGGTTTTGCTTTTAGACCCCTCAATTATTCTTTACATATGTATTATTTCAGAAAAAGTTCAATTTTCAGTTAGTTGGGTTAATTCCTGTTAATTGCGTACCTGGACCTATAATTTGTTCAATTCAGAGCCTCTGAATTTGGTAATAAAATAATGAATCGCTTGTACTGAAGTAAACTTTATTTCGTGTGTTAAGTTAGGGTTGAGTGTTATTGTAATCTAACCAAAACGAAATTGAATCCATCCTCAGTTTAAAAAATTATAAATCATTTTGAAAATAGTAATCGTCATCAAACATGTCATCTTAAAATAATTCTAGGAAAAAGTGATACAACAAAAACAAATAAAATTTTAAATGTTTATGAAATCTTCTCAAAAATGAAATGTCGTACTAAAATAGTCTAAAAATTGCTTTGCCTGAAAAAATTAGTTTAGGTTGACCGTTGAAATGTGATATTGTTAACAGCGAAAAAACTTAATTGTAACCAAAATACTGTATTGTGAACATAGTAGTTGTGAATATTTGAATAAATATTTAAAGGGTTTTTGATAGAAATATTCTATTTAAGTTTTGACGATGTGTTTTAATGGAGATTTGGAACAGTCAATGTCAAATGTTGAAGTTCTAAAGGCAATGCCACTTGATGTTTAACTATTGAATCCTGTTTTTTTGCCTGAATTCCTAGTTACTTTTCCCAACTAACCAACAAAAACAACATTTTTATTCAAATTTGTTAAACGCAAAAAAATATTTTATTAAACAACTGTTCAAAAATATAATTAAAGGATAGTACAGTTTATCCAAAGATTAACAGACAATATTTACATGGAAATTGAAATGAAAAAAGAAACTTGATTTAAATTATTTTTTATATAATCTAATAATTGTATTCAATATACAGTTTCTTGTAATGTAATTAGGCAATCGTTGGAGGGGAGGGCCTTAGCGATATAAAAATAAGACGAATTTAGTTTTGCTATTTAGATGGTCGTGAATTGTAAAATCGATTAGTTGTGTGAGGTGGGAACTCCTAGCCCGATACGATCTTCGATGGGTTGAAATCGAACAAAATCATTAGCCGTGGAGCTGTAAAGACGGTTCGCCTATTTGCTCTAGAGGTCACTTAATTGTATTTTGTCTTGAGGTTTTTCTTAAATATTTTTCTTCCTCTATAAGAGGTATGTCCTCTTTTTCCTTTAGATTACTTGCAGTCCACTAATAGAAAAAACATGGACTGTAAACTTTTTTTTTGTATAAGGTGATGGTGTACAAATCCGAACTCCACTTTGGCCTGAAAAATTTATTCTTCCTGTCAGTCTAGACCACACTTTCTAATTAGCATGTTACAAAGTGGCGTCCAAGTGGGACTCATTTCCTGACTTTCAATATTCCTATGTTGAGCTCTTTTATATACCATTTCTCAACAAGTTCAGATCTTTATTAGGGAAGAGATTCTGAAATAATTACGTGTATCCCAAACCGCAAGGGTAGTGTAGCTCTTCAGGCTTTCTTTCAATGAGGTTTACAATCCTTAAGTATTTAGGCATTACTTTTATGGAATTTAAATTTACTCCGATTCGAAGAGTGAGGATAGGCAGGAATATGGCAATATACAGGGTGAGTTTTTTAAAAAATGCCAGGCTTTTATCTCGAGAACCATGCTAGATGGGATATTGAATGACCTTGAAACTCATAAGTATTGGAGATATATGCCAAAATAGTTTTTTTTCAAACTAGAACCTATACATTTAATATTTTTTTTTAATTAAGTAAATCAAACTACACACTTTTTGGCTACAAAATTTTTTTGTAAAGTGTACGATTTTGTAGATATGATGAAAATTGATTTGCACTAAAGCAAACGTGTCTTCGCTAAGTTCTTCAGAAAAAAAATAAAATTTCGATAAATTAAAAAAAAACAAAGAAAACCATTCATTAATTTAAATATTATTGCATCGTGGTCTACTAAAAAAATATTAAATGTATAGGTTCTAATTAAAAAAAAACCTATTTTGGCATATATCTCCAATACTTATGAGTTTCAAGGTCATTCAATATTACCATTGGACGTCCCCCTCGACGCTTAACAAATACCACCTAGGGTTATTTTGTCCCATCTAGCATGGTTCTCGAGATAAAAGCCTGGCATTTTTTAAAAAACTCACCCTGTATATATTTATGTCCAATTATTTTAGAGAAATAATTAGAAAAAAACTAATTTATAAGAAATTTTTCGGTTTAACTATATTGATAATAATTGTATAAATTAAAAAAAATGTATGTTGTAATAAAATTTTAAATCCACCAAGCACAGCTGTTAATTGTTTCCAGTTTAAAGACCGAACTCGCCAACAATATTTCGAGAGAGGTCAAAAGAGTAGAGGTGTAGAGGTGTAGAGGTCAAAATCAATAGTTCCAAAAATTTTCATATGTACATATATTTAAATAACTTAAATCGAGGAAAATTAAATTATAATAATATATAATTCTCTCTAATTTGTAGTTCTATATGCCTTTTCGTTCAAGGTCGAATTACTTTTAAATTCAAAGATGTCATTATTTTTGTTAGGAGATTATCTCTCTATTATTATTACTCAATAGTTATACCAAAGCTAAATAAAAAAAAAGGTTAATATTTTCTTTAATTTTGCATTATATAATATGTTATTTTGTTTATTTAGAATTTTATTTTATATAAAAAGCTTTTCTACGAAATAAACAATCGTCTAATTTTATTGGACTTGATAGTACAAAACCAAAAGACAATAATCGTTATCATTACGTTTTATATAAATTTTATATTAAGATAATTTTTTTGTTGTTAGTTAGGTACAATGGACGTTTAGTAATTGAATTAATAAATATTTGATTATATTTTCATTTGTAACTTCATAGATTTGTTTTATAATTTAACTGTGTTTTGTAAATATTTAATTAGTTAAACATTAACCTTTTATTTACAAAAATATAATTTCTTAAGACTTATTTAGTTTCAGTGGCAGTTCTAGCAGTTGTGCTTCTATTATCATGAAGTGAAATCCATTGAGCTGTTGCTGTTTTACTCCGAAACATTTCATCAAAGAAACTTCGTTCATCTATACCAATTTCGGATGAACTACCAACGATTGATCGTCCTAGAATTTCATTCGAACCCAATAAACTATCATGAATAACAAGAAATTCTATTGTTGAATTTTTTAGAGTATCTTTTGAAATATCAAATGTTAATGCTTCATTGAAGACCGGTGAAACGGTTCCACGATGTACACCGGTTTTCTTTTTTTTTATTTTTTTACCCAGATTCAGTAAAGATACTTTTACATACGGATCAGATGAGTTTCGTGTATCATCAATAACACGTAAATTCCTTGCTTTAATAACAACAACAGTTAAACGTTCTGCAGATGGTAGATATGATAATGAAACCATTAAATCACCTAAATCAACACGTGAATCTTGTTCAGCACATGACCCTAACGATTTCCATAACTCAACTTTATCTGATAAATCAACATGTGCTAATGCTATTTGTGCTTCACCAATGCATACATGACGGGAGTATGCATCAAAATCATAAAGTAAAATTTCCAGTGTGCGACGACCAATTACAGCGGGACGCTCTTCAAACACAAAATCTTCATCAAAAACAGGATTTAATGTACGTTTATGAATTCTTGTTTGCCAAACATTTGTACGATCAGGTAGTAAGCGAATTTTTGCATACGGATCTGCTGTTCCACTGAAATCACGTGGTTGTAAATCTTGAGCTTCCATTAAACGAACTGTTAAAATACCAGCAATTGGATCATACAGAAGAGATAAATGAACGGTTCCTCTCATGTCTTCAACTAACGATGCAGTACGTGATGGTGAATTCTAAAATTTAAAAAAATGTAAAATACACAAAAAGTAAAGAAAATAGTTAAATTTCAAATACTTTCTGATATAATGACGTATCAATTTTTGTATGATCTAGTTTTGCTTGCATCGATGCAATTTTTGGTTTTGCTGGACTTGTAACCAATACAACATGCCTATCAGTTCTAGCGATTGGAATTGATGTTGTTGATAAAGCTATTGAACGATTACTTTCGGTGGGTGAG
Source organism: Diogma glabrata (assembly GCA_963693315.1). Classification (NCBI taxonomy): domain Eukaryota; kingdom Metazoa; phylum Arthropoda; class Insecta; order Diptera; family Cylindrotomidae; genus Diogma; species Diogma glabrata. The sequence goes on from OY856186.1 coordinate 63,595,186, forward strand.
GTTGGTGTTGGTGGTAGCGATTCGTCTGAAATACAATGATGTTAAAGTAACGTAAAATTTTTTTACAAATGATTGGTTACCATTATAAAAACCATTCACCTCATTTTGACAATCAAGTTTTTGGTTATTATTATTACCTTGTGGTACCCAAAATGCTGGGTCATCTGTTGTGGCTGTTGTATGTGATATAGGACTACCTGTTATTCTATTCAATGATCTCGAACTTCCAGCAATCGAATCGATATTATATGGAATACAACCGACAAGTTCTTCTTGACTGAAAAAAACAATGAATACATTATCATGATTTTTATAAATTAGAAATTATGATACTAACCTGTGTCCTAATTCTGCTGTTTCTGAAGCAGTTTCTAACAAATTCTTTTCAAACCAATTTAGTTTATATTTTTTGGAGCAGGTTATATAAAACAGTACACCCAATAAGGATACTATAAAAAACGACATAGATGCATATAAAAGGACTTGAGAAATATTTATCTCTTCTTCATGAAATAATGTGTCCATGGTTTCCATTTAATATAATTTTAATTTTAGTGATTGATAACAAGTTTAATTCATAAACAGTTTAATGTTCTTCTTGTGTGTATTAAATTCTGGAAGAAAAGAATAATATAAATTAGAATTAGTAATAAAATATTTTGTAAGTAAATTTTGGAAAATTACTAAGAAAAAATATGGAATATGTATGTCAGTAGAAGGGACAGGACTATTTTGTCAAACATATCTTAGTTTGCCTGGTATATCGTTTCCAAACTGACGAATCGCAGACATTTAAACCGTAATAGGACCGAGATTAGTAGTGACATTGAGTTCATGCAATATTTGACATAGTGCCGAGATTGTAATATTAAAAGACAGTGCATTACCACCGGAATAATTTGGACGACTTATTTTTGGAGCATTTTTTATTCACCACCACATTAAACGAGTATTTTAAACCCGTTCGTAATGGTTTACCATGTGTTTATTGAATCAGCAACATCAAAACATTGGACAGTACATAAAACCTAGGTAATTAAAAATTAATTCACATCAAAACATTTATTAAGTATTCTTCAATAAAATAAGTGAAAATAATAAAAATTACAATAAAATTTTTCAAAAAAATTTGATTATTTAAAGATTCCCTGCACTTCAAGAAAAGCAAAAAAAAACTTGAAATGAATCCTCTACAACGGTGAGGCGATTGACCAACGAATTCTTGATGCCACATCATTAACATTATTGACGTGATTTGCAGGGACTGCATTTGCTTTTAATTTCTCAAAACAAACACCGCACATGTAGATATATATGTAAAAATTTATTATGTGCCTACTAAACGCAATGATTTAAACATTGTCATACATGTACATTGTACACGACATATACGTTTTCTGCCGCTTTAACCGCCAGAAAGAATGAGACTTGCAAAATCGCTGCTTTTACTTTATTCCACTGACAGAAGAAGTTTCAAAAAATTACATTTGTTTGGCATACGACGGACGATTACTCCTTTATGCGCTTCGATTGCGGGTTATTCTACCCGTAACTCTGCCGTAAACCGATATATTGCTGGTTTTCTGTTATTTATTCAAAATAAATATTCAAATAAAGTTAAATAATTTATCTTATTGTGATTATCACTGAGAGATGCCTTGCGTATCCATTGTTTATCATAAAATTTGATGAAGCGACAAAAATTTCAAAGGCGTCGTGACGTCATAAAACTGCAAACAACTTATGCGTCAATTTTTGACCAATTAGTGGTAGTTGATAATATTACCTGTAAAAATACGTATGTGCGTATAGTTTCTTTGTTCTAGAATTCTAATTCTACTTCGCGAGTTGTTTTCAGTGATACCGATATTGATATTCGTATTTTCAACAAATTCAGTTATGTTGGTTTCTACCGAATAAAAATTCTATGAGTTTGTTTTTCAAAAACAGATCAGAACGAAAATGAAAAACGCTCACTCACGGGAATGGTGATTTAATACTTCTGACATGGTTTTTGAGTCATATTTTGGGGGACGCATTTAGCGATCAATTTCTGCGGTATAACTCCGGGTATTCTACTTTCTGCTTTTGACATCTGAGTTAACGTGAAATGCCAAATACTACTGGGAATTGTATAGAGAGGCATCTTAGGTTTGCTGGCGGTTGAACTCTATTCAATCAACGGTGGCGTTCTCAATCTTAGTTATGAAATACTGCTTGATGGTGGCACGCTATTACTTGCTCGGATGGAGAGAGTCTGTCACATGATCAATAAATATTCCACTAGTTTAAGCTGACCAACTTTTCCGGATCGATCCGGAAAAATGCCCAGCCTTTGAGTCGGATAAAAACTGCCCCGGACCGGATTTCACCAAAAATATGCGAAATGGCTTTCGTGTGTCAAAATGTGAAAACAAGAAGATATTCTTGCAATGAATTTTGAAAGCACATTTAAATTTAAATCTCAACGATTTATTTATTCATAAATATTACAGCTGATAACTCCTTAACTGCTATTTTTCAAATATCCAAAAATAAAATTTTCGTTTACGTTAAACTAATTTATTTTGTTGCAACCGCGATTCGTATAATTTATCATCCGTTTATAAACAAATATTGAGGATTGTTAACAAAAACTAAAAAAATCGCCAAACAAATGGTGGTATCATGAACACCTGTCGGCAATATCGGTCGGTTTAACGATAAAACCTTTAACGATAAAAAAATACAAAATACATAACTATAAATGTGTTTTAAGCCAAATTTCTATGTGAGTACTATCACAAAATTCATCCAAATCAATCGATTGCGAAGGCAATATTGTTCGACAATTTTTTGCACAGCACAAATTCGTCTGGATCGAATGGAATGTTCAGTGATCGTTTCTAATGTTTTTGCTCCCCGAATCATTTAAGAAATCAAATTTCGTATCAATAGCAAGTGACGCATTAAATCGCAAGGTTATTAGAATGGATAGATGGTTTTCTCCGTTCACCATCAAAAACTACGCAAAAATCCTTCGACCACTTTATTATTTAAGTGCATGGCGCTAATGGTAACTCGATATTAAAGTTTTCATGTGGGTTCGACTCAAGGCAAACATGGAAATATTTTAAAAATGCAATGAGGACTGAACGCAAAACTTTTGATGTGCAAGACGCCAATAAAGCTTTTGAATAATTCGTCTGGCTTGCAGCAATAATTAAATGAAGCACTACCACCATCTGTATCGTCTAATCAAACAAAATGGATCAATTTTTTTCGTCATTTTGCTGATCGATCAGTACCGTAAAAAGAACTGGCGACATTAATCGAATTCGCGTTGTCAATTCCAGCAAGTAGTGCACCCACTGAGAGAGTATTTTACCATATAAACGACATTTGGACGCCAGAAAAAGGAGCAATAAAAATAAAAACGTTCGCGCTCGAGTTATGATCAAGTTCAAGTGGCAAGAAAAATGTTCTGAGTTTCACAACAAAATCAAGAATGACAGAAACTTTTTAAACAAAATACGTCAGGTGGATAAATACCGTGTTAAGCCAGAAGATTTGTTCAATTCGCAGAATACCAAGACGGGCGAAACAGCTGAAGATGGCAATTTGATGAGTTTAGCGACGTGAGACATAATTTTCAAATAAAATATTTATTCCGGAATTTTCAATAATTTTTAGTAACTTCTAACAATAAAAGTAAATGAATTATTAAATCGTTCCTTTGCAAAATAATAGTATATTTTTCAACGATGCCGAAAACAACATATTTTGAAGCGAGAGGACAGTTCATCAGCCGAGGCGATAGCCGAGGTTGGTAATGGTCGCGAGATTCAAAATATGATTTTTGGCGAGTAGAAAACTGTGCTTTTTCTACTACTTTTTTAATAATTATTGTTAATTATTAAGCATTTTCATTTATAATTACACTAGCGGGACCCGGCGTGCTTTGCTACGCCTATAAATAAAGTTGTGTGTATACATTTTGTTGACGTAGCAATAATTTCAAAGAGTAGTAATGAGAAATGGTTTTCTATTTTTTTTTTTTAATATGAATGTAAAAGGATCAGCACTCTAGTTGATCAGTAAAATATAAAAAAATAGTATTATATATAAAACAAAGAATATATAAAAAATACGCGATTATATAAGTTTTCAGGTGTGTAATCTATTTAGAACATTATACGGAACAAAGGTTACTAAAAACATTAAGGAACGTAGGTTACTAAAAACGTTGCAAAAAATTTTGATCGGTATATGATTTTATGGTCAGCAAGTGCAGTAAGAATAGCGACAATACATTCGATGAAGGTATAGAAGAAGTGATGCAAAAAAGGAATAAAAGAAGTGATGCAAAAAAAATCAAAATTATTTGGAAGTTTTTGTATATGAATTCATAGGATTTGAATTCATAGGATGAGAAATATTTCTATTTAGTCAACATTTTAAGTCATTTTAAAGTCATTATTATTGAATGTTGCAAATCAATGCGAAACTAATATCTTACACACGGTCAATATATTGGCATATATGTTCCATATATGGACAACATTAATGGAATATTAATTTTTAAGCGAATTTGTGAGTAATTATTGCTCAAAGTAATTATTAAAAGTATTATTCCCGATAATAAGTAATTATTGTCGGGATTGAACTCACGCTCATCAGAGACATCATAGTTCCATGCCATCTTACAGACTCAGCCACAGTGGATGAAACAACAACGAAACATATTTCAATTTTCATGTTCAGATAATTTCTAAATTGAAACTTCATTATCGCATATTTATTTAAATTGAATTCTTCATCTGTGATTATACAATTGTAAATTGTATTTGTTCCCGACACGAAACACACAAAAACTGTTTTAAAGAAGTTTTTCTGAGAGAAAATAAAAAATGCTTTAAAATTGCAAAACTCATGTGAATTAAAATAATTACTTTAAGCTTAATCACTCTAAAAATCTCTAAAAACTATTTATTTTACACCAAATAGTGTAAACCTTTTGTTTATTTAACATTATAACCCGTCGCATATTGTCGGTATCTCATAAGAAAGAAAATTCAAGAAAACTCGTCTTGAGTTGTTGATGGTCATTGCAAAAGCGGGTCGCATTGGAAACTAAACGTTTGAATTCAAATGCCATATCTGTTGCGATCATTGAAATACGTAGCAACAGTACATCTTCCACTTTGAATTTTCCATTCAAAATTGTAGCTTCAACGACATTGTTCATCATCTTTTTCACCTAAAATTTCCAAAAAAATGTGCTATTTCAAAATATTTGACATATTATTTTAATAAAATATTATACATTCATTTTTCTATTTCATAAAATTATATTCAACGAAAAAAAACATTGATCAAAGCAAGCTACGCGCATAAACCGATATTTAAAAAAAAACCAATTAAAATAATTATCACCAATCACCAATGAAAAAATAATACACGACAATTGGAAAAAGCAAGCGTTGTGTATTGAAAACTTTAACTTTAAAACCAATTTTTTAAATACAAATATGGCACCATCTATTGGCTAGCCCAAATTTATGAGGCGTATATCACACTATCTATATATTGGTCAATAAAAAAAATTTGACATGAAATTGGAGAGTTGACGTTAACTTTAACTTAACCGTAACTTAAGAATCTATACAAAATTTTGATTTAAGGTTGGTAAGAAATTAGGTATTCTTTGACGTTTGATTTGATATTAATTTTGGTTTTGTAATCAATTTTATAAATCAATCAATGCTTTAAAAGTAACAAACTGATTTCACAATCAAAATTTAAAATAATAAATTTCGAAATAAACATTTGATACAAAATTTAAAAATAAAAAAATTTATTTTCATATTAATTTCATGCTAATATTTGGCTTTAATTAAAGTCGCTCTTTTTATATCTTTTGCATTTTTTAATAAATAAAATTTTATTTTTATGGACACTTGCAATTAAATATTAGTTTTCTTCAGTTTTTATACTAAACGTCAAAAAATCCTTAAGATAGAATGAAATGAACTTTACGTTAAGTTAACGTTAAGTTTACGTACCGACTATAAATGTTCTAGTGCATTTTCATACATTTGTACTTTACGTTAAGTTAAAGTTACCGACTATAAATCAAGCATAAGGGTTGTAAAATAAACTTTGCTAGTTTTTCATCCAGTTTTGATGACAATTTTTTTACCTCTAATCGTTCTATTTTAATTAGCAATACGTATAAGAGTATTTTTCAATTTGATAATGATTTTTGTAAATTAACATTGAAGACCAATGAAAAATTTAAAAAAATGAAAAAATAAATTTAAATTATTGTTTTCTTTATTTTTACTCTTATTTTTATTCAAACTTTATAAAAACCTATACCCTAATTTTTTACAGATTTCGATACTTTATAGCACTACTATAATTAATATATAACCTCCACAAAATTGTTAATAATCTTTGGTAACGTATTTGACATAGCATAATATGCTTTTCGTTTATTATCAAATATAAAACAAAACTTTTTTACTAAAACAAATTTGATAGTCTAATAATGGCCTTATACGAAGTTAAGCGCTATACACCTGAGCTAAACTATAAAAAAAAGCGAACTATGTTTTTAAAAAATAATGTATATAACGTAATTATAGAAAAAACATTACCGAAACAAAATATTTAAAAAAGAAAAGAAAAACGGAAACATTACATTTTTTTGAAAAAGCTTTATTCGCATTAAAACATTACTTTTTTAAAAACATAGTTCGCATATTTCGCATAGTTTAGCTCAGGTGCATAGCACGCCTGAAGTTTACTATCAATTGAATAAATTGATTTACGCTGCCATCTGAAAGTTGGCATATGAACAATCCATATTTAACATTTAATATACAATTAAAAAATATTTAGGCATTTAATCAAGATAATAACTATCCTATCTCTCAAGCTGGACCATCATACACACATTGTACAAAATTTCACTAAGATTGGTTACGTTGTTACGGAGTTCATCGCGGACAAACATCGTGACACGTGATTTTTATATATATAAGAAGATATTCTTAAGTCGCTCAAACATGAAAATTGTCAAAATTTCCCATACAAACTTGTATGAAAAATTTAACCTATTTTCGTATTTCTTTTACGGACAGAAGAAAATAAAGTATTTTATATATTATGCTCAATATTGTCAGTAATAGATCATAAAGAAACATAAATTATTTAATTGTAGTATAATGAGAAATTTCATAGATAATTTTTAAAATTATTCAAGTTGTGTTTTGAAATGAAATCCCATATAAATTTTATTGAATTTATCCTCTTTTCCCCCTTTTGCAGCGCCAAAAGAAATTTAAATTATTTAATTGTAGCAAAATGAGAAATTTCATAGATAAATTTTAAAATTATTCAAGTTGTGTTTGGTATGAAATCCCATATAAATTTTATTGAATTTCGTTTCTTTTCCCCCTTTTGCAGTGCCATTGCAGCAAATACCGGAACAAAATAATCGCTCAATAACATATGATAGTCTATATGGGCCCTACATGGATGATTAAAAAGTCGATAAAGCAGGTTTGACAGTAAATTAATTAATTTACGCCGCCATCTGAAAGTTTGCTTATGAACTATCCATATTTAACATTTAATTCGTAATTAAAAAATATTTAGGCGTTCAATCAAAATAAAAACTATCCTATCTCTCAAGTTGGACCATTATACACACACTGAACACAATTTTTTTAAGATTGTTTACGTTGTTGCGGAGTTTATCGCGGACAAACATCGTGACATGTGATTTTTATATATATAAGATACAATTCAAATTTTAAAACATAAAAACATCCAAACAAAATCTTTAAATTTATATTTCTGCTATTAAAATATAGATGACTCAATATGAATAAATTATCCGATTTCTATGTCATAAAAAACCGTCTTTAGTTACAAGCCTGATTGTCGTTTCATACAAAAAAGTCGTTAACTTTATTCATATACATATTTTCATTTTATTTGCACTACAAAATTCTATATTTTTATTCTATTTGGTCTATAAAGTCCCTAAAATCATTAAATAATACATCTTTAAAGGTTTATTCTTTTTTGCATTTCGCGTCTAGTAGGCTTATAACTAAAAACGGTTTTATAATAAACAAAATCAACTTTAAAATGTTTATTATGATTTCTAAAATAAAAACAACAGTTTTGATTTAGTTTTTGTATGGGGATGACGTTACGTAAATTCCTGATATATTTTAAAACAACGTAAAATATTTTATGTAAATAAATATTTTTTTTCGTTTTTCTTAAATAAATAGGTGAAATAATTTTTTTAAAATATCTGTTTGTTACCAAACTATTTAAAAGAATATTATAAAGCTTATCTAGTTAACTATTATTATTTTTACATTTTTAATGTAAACTGTCCGTAAATAATTCTAAAATTAATTAACGTCATCTTCCCAAGAGAGACAAATTAACACTAACAAAATTATTTTATTCAATCAATTGATTCTCTTTACGGATTTATTCTAGTTAAGAAATTAGATTATAGATGGCTTTTAAAAAATTACTTTCGTCACTAAGTACGAAAGTAATTTGTATAGGTTTTTTTTATCACTGGTGACGAAAAAGAAATTTTTGATGCAATGAACAAATATCGAAAGTAGATTTTTTAAGTTGGGTAGTAGAAAAAATTGTTTTTTTTTTGTATTTCCTTCTTTATAATATTTTAACGTTAAAGAAAGCGCATATTGTTGTGGGACCTAGGTCCTAAAAGGTTTTTATGTGTTGTTGTGACACATATTCTAATTCAAGACTCTATAGGTAAAGTGTACGCTATTTTAAAACGTATTTGGTCATTTCGCGTACATTCGTCTTGCGTAAATAGATTGTCTTACGATTAATCTGCCGACATTTTCATTTTTAAATAAAAATAAATAACGGAAATTAACCAAAAATAATGTGATGCGTATGCAAAAAAACTCAACTGGAATTGATTTGAATTAGAGAGAGATAGCGTTGCCTTTTGCGAAGAAATAAACGTAGTTTTTGATAGTCAAGATAACTTTTTATGTTGTTTCTGTCTAATTTCATTTGAACATAGACATGTGGAATTTTTTCGCCAGCAAATTTTTGACAGATAGGACGCAGCAAGAGATAAAAGATGAAACAAAAAGTAAAACAGAGATGTATTATTTATTTTGGGATAAATTTGTTTTCAAAACAATTATATTAGTTAAATTTCTACTTCTATAGTTCGTACCATTTGTTTGTTGTGATATTTGTTTACATAGGCGTCGTTATTTTTATTATAATTATTTTTAATCATTAAAATTTTGTTATATTTCCTACAAAATCATTAATATTTCTACTAGTTTTTGGGTTTCGATTATAATTGGTTGAATTTAAATAGTAATTTATAAATTTTATGCGTTTTTTTTGTCCATTTAAATGGGACCCCAATAGTTATTTTTAATATTTTAATCGAGACACTCAATATTCCGCGCATGTGCAAACAATATGCGCATAACAAACAAATTTCGTGTTCGCTGGCAAAAAAATTCTACCATACTATATTATTATCTGTATCGATCTTCAACAAATAATTCGTACAAGGAAAAAAACGGTTAAAACATTTTAATACATATAATATTTGTATATAGTTTATTTATGTTTTTTTCATCATTTTTACATGTTATTTTTTGTTTTTTATTTTTGGGGGAATAACGGATATACACACTTAGGGCCGATTGTATGAACGCGAATAGAAGATATATCCTCGGATATAACGTCGTTTGTGTTGTATGAATCACGATAGAACAAAAGATGTATCCGAGAATTTTTTTTTATATCCTTTGTTTTATTGTATAGAACAGTGGATAGAACAATTTGTTTTTTTCCTTGACATGCGCATACCAGAATAATTTTGTTTTGAATTTGTGATTATTTTTGAATTTTTATTGGTGCGTTTCTAAAATTTGTTGTTTGATATAAATTAATAGTAGAATAAATAATATTTTTACTATAATTAATTTAAGTTTTCATTATAAGTTTTGTAGGTATGCGTGTCCATTTGCCAAAAATCGTGTTCAAACATGATTTACGCTTTACAGCACTTATCTTGTTGTAATTTAAATAGCAGCATAAATTGAAGCAACGTCAAGAACTAAATTTTAACAATTTCAATAATTGCGCTGAGATTTCAGCTCTCTGCACTAATCAGGGTTACCAAATATTACACAAAATAAACCCGAATAAATTTTATGCAAACCCGAAGATTTCATTAAATAACCATAAATTCGATAGACAACCTTAAAGTAATTATAAAATAGGAAGGGCTTAAAACGTCTCACTCCGATGTGTCGCAACTTTGCTCTGTGCGAACGGCTAGTCTACTTAATAAACCGGAAATCTGTAAAAGTGATGAAACAGCACCGATTTTAAAAAAATTTCCTGGATCGCTTAGACCTTCAGAAACTTTTACTAGCACTAACTCCTGCATCGCCTCAAAAAATGAGAAACTTTGGGGAGTTTCACCCCTGCCAAAGCATAAACAATGAAACTTGTTTTTTGAATATTTTAAAGTTTACTACGGAAATCGTCTCTCTAGGGTGTTCTGGATCGCTTTTACGAAAAGCAAAAGCAAGCGAACGTGGTTCTAACTCCTCAAATCCACCCATATTTCGCATCGGAAATCGTTTCTCGGCGGTTTTTAGGGCCACTGATCCTGAATCCGAGATACAAATGATAAAATTCAATCGCCCAATGATGTGAGCTTTTAATTTATAAATATAATTGACATCAATCGTAATCAGAATTATATTCGAGAATTGTTGATGCCGGATTGGAGGGACCTTCTGAATAGTAACTTTCATTTTGTTCAGTAATGTCAGTAGTTCCAGTAACCGTAACCAATTGCAATTGGTTTCGTAATAAATTTTACAAGCTTGTGAGCATTATACGCCATTTTCCGGCAACCACAAGCTGCTCCACATCCCGTTTGACATCCACATACTATTGCATCCAAAATACTTTTTGACACAGGCGGTCCTGTCATTCGTATGGGATGCAATACGCCATCGATTAATTTCCAACCCAACTCATTTGGCTTTAATGTTGCGGTTTCGTCGTGATCCGAATTTGCTAATAATCTTATCGAACTAATGCACTTGATAAAAATCTCTTTTAAAATGATCTCGGAGGCCGTTAGTAACCGCTGCTTTTTTCATTGTTACTATTTGAGATGCTTTGGTTGTGGGGAAGTTACCCTAATTTTCTCATTTTTCGAGTTAATGCACTGAAAGAAAAAATTCGGTCACTAGAACCTATTTTGTGCCAACCGAATTTTTCTGTCGCAATAACCTCAAATTCGGTTGTCTTATCTTCAAAATCCAAATTTGAAAATACAACAACCGAAATGAAGCCACAACTTAATGTCATCGTGACCGAATAATCACTGTGCCAACCGAATGATCAATTTTTTTCTTTCAGTGTGTAGACACTAGTGCTGATGAATGTTTCTAGGAAATGAAATAGGTAATTTTTTGTTAGTTTTTAGTTCTTATGTTTTTGGACAATTTTGATTACTTATTTAGACTAGTTATGACCTAAAACGTCGAGAAATGCTTACACACTTGTCGATACAAACACTTGTCGAGAAAAAATTGTAAACATCGACACAAATTTTTAATATATACATTTTATTTTTTTAACGAACAATGAATTATTGGTGCCGTATATGGAAATAGGGTTATTAAAGAGGTTGTCAAAAGATTTGCAAGAAAAGAACGTTTCGTAATGCGATTACGCCATGTTATTAAAAATGTTCTAAAAAATCCGGAGAACCTGTATTAGCTCCGAAGCTCCGAAGACGTTCGAAGTCTTCGCAGTAAAATGTACATGTTGGTAATCCTAGCACTAATTTAACTCAAACTGCAACCCATATATTCAATTTCACATTTTTTTGATATAACGGCAGTTTTCAATTCTCGGCGCTATATCCCAAGCAGGGTTTGCCGGGCTTTCAAATACGGCCAAGCACTGGCACATTAACGGTTAACATTGGCTATTGTTATTGGACCAGTACTAGAACCAATCATCGGCCGTTCTATGGTTAACAGAAAAGAGCCAGTATTTCGTTACCTTTGAACGACCATGCATGGCCCATGGAAGGTAAACAGTACCTGGCAATATTTATTGGGCCACTACTGGAACCATGAATCGGCCGATCTATAATTCCGTTATTGTACTGCAGCCATGAATTTGCCGATCTATGTCATTTTTTTAAAATTTCACTAGAGTCTTCCCAAGTAGGTTTTGCCAGACATTGACATACGGCCAAGCACTGGCCCATTAATGGTTAACAGTACTTGGCTATTGTTATTGGGTCAATACTAGAACCATTCATCGGCCGATCTATGGTTTACAGAAAATAGCCAGTATATTGTTACCTTTGATTGGCCAAGCACTGGCCCATGAATGGTAAATATTACTTGGCTATTGTTATCGTGCCATCACTGGAACCACGATTCGGCCAATCTACCGTTTATAGAAAATTGCCAGTGCAGTTTACTTTGAATGGTCAAGCAATGGTCTGTTAATAGTTAACATTAATTGGCTATTGTTATTGGGCCAGTACTGTAGCCATGAATTTGCCGATCTATATCATTTTTTTTAAACTTCGCTAGAGTATTATCCCTTTTAGAAATACATAGTTTGAAAAATTTTACATATAGTTTAGTTATCGCCTTGTCGGTTGAAAGACTATGATAATATAGAAAAGGTTGGTATATGTTTTAATTTATTTTCATTTCTATTTTATTTAAATTATTTTGTAAATAGTTTATTTAAATTTATGTATGAAAATACTATTTTATATTTTTTTAATGGCGGAGTACTGGCAGTCATGTTTGCCATTACTCAGCCATTCTTGCAACTGAACCAGATGTATGGGGAGTTTTGAATTTTTTCCGTTATTTTTATTTTATTTTAAATTAGTTTGTATTTAATTTATTTAAATTTACATATGATAATAATGTATATTTTTTTTAACGGCCCAGTCATGGTTGCCAGTATTTGGTCATTACTACAATGCTGGTCAACATTATTGACCAAGGCTAGGCCAACTGTACAACCTTGTATGGGCCATTGCTGTTGTTTCTCTGGCCCATGAATGGCAACCATTTATTGTCCGAAGTTATCATCCAGTAAAATTATGTTAATGGCCCAGTCGTGGTTGCTAGTACTCGCCCATTGCTGCCTTACTGGCTGCCAGTAATGGACCATTACTGGACCAGTTGAACAACCTTATCCGTTTTAGAAATATATAGTTTGAAAAACTTCACATATAGTTTAGTTGTCGCTTTTCAATTGAAAGACTATGATAATATTGAAATGGTTGGTGGTATATGTATGTTTTAAACTTTTTTCATTTCTATTTTATTTTAATTATTGTGAATTTTCTTGTGGATTTTGACCTGTTGAACACGAATATCATATTTATTTATTTATAGTCTAAGAGCCAGTGACCGGCAGACTTACGGTATTTTAGCAAACTTCATATTGATGCCAGGTATAGTTTTTCACCTGCCGTAGTTGAAATGGGCATTCACTATCCCCGCCGATGGTTCCTATGGGCGTGTCCGCAAGTCAAAAAACGTAAAAATTGACTTCAAAAACGTGATTTCAGCAAGTCTGCCGTTTTAATATATTAAAGTATACAATCTTTTTTTAGTAAAACATCCAATGGCAGACACCTACTCCGGTTCCGAGTATTTTTTTTTTAATTTCAAAGTTTTAAAATTTCATGAAAATTTACTTTATTGTCCAGTAACTTTATACATCACAGTATGCGTCAAATCCGGTAGTTCTGATTTTTTGCAGACTTGTTTATGGTGTTGGCCTAATGAATAATCCAAGTTTGTGACCTCGAGCGCCGAACGCAACTTTGTCAAAAATCGAAAAAACCACGAAAAAATCGTTATTTTTTCAAATTTTGGCGATTATAACCCTAAAGGACTAGTTTTTTCTATATACTTTCTTAGGACTGTTTTAAGGTAGACTAAATTTACTACAATATGATACTAGAACCGTCTCTGTAGACCCAATAGTTTCCGAGATTGAGCCTTTCAAACTTTATCATTTTTTTGACTTCGCAATATTTCGCAAGATTTTGCAATATTTTAGACATTATTTTAGTCACTCGAAAATTCATTCAGCACGACAGAATTGCAAAATATTGCGAATTTCGAAAAAAATGATAAACTTTGAACTGCTTAATCTCGGAAGCTATTGGGTCTACAGAGACGGTTCTAGTATCATATTGTAGCAAATCTAGTCTACTTTAAAACAGTCCTAAGAAAGTATATAGAAAAAACTAGTCCTTTAGGGTTATAATCGCCAAAATTTGAAAAAATAACGATTTTTTCGCGGTTTTTTCGATTTTTGACAAAGTTGCGTTCGGCGCTCGAGGTCACAAACTTGGATTATTCATTAGGCCAACATCATAAACAAGTCTGCAAAAAATCAGAACTACCGGATTTGACGCATACTGTGATGTCTAAAGTTACTCGACAATAAAGTAAATTTTCATGAAATTTTTAAACTTTAAAATTTAAAAAAAAATACTCGGAACCGGAGTAGGTGTCTGCCATTGGATGTTTTACTAAAAAAAGATTGTATACTTTAATATATTAAAACGGCAGACTTGCTGAAATCACGTTTTTGAAGTCAATTTTTACGTTTTTTGACTTGCGGACACGCCCATAGGAACCATCGGCGGGGATAGTGAATACCCATTTCAACTACGGCAGGTGAAAAACTATACCTAGCATCAATATGGAGTTTGCTAAAATACCGTAAGTCTGCCGGTCACTGGCTCTCAGTCTATTAGGTTTGCTCTTGTTTTTGAGATATTTGCAATAAACCAATTATTTCGGTGACAGAAAAAATGTTATTCCGGTTTTCTATAAAATCTATAAGAAAAAATGGGTTTTATTTAGGGAGATTTTTCTTGTAAAGTAGTGTATTTTTTTAAATTTACACATGAAAATATTATTTTATATTTTTTTTAATGGCCGAGTACTGGCAGTCGTGGTTGCCAGTACTCGGCCATTGTTGCATTACTGGTCGCCAGTAATGGATCATTACTGAACCAGATGTATGGGGAGTTTTGAATTTTTGCCGTCATTTTTATTTTATTTTAAATTAGTTTGTATTTAATTTATTTAAATTTACATATGATAATATTTTTTTAATGGTCCAGTCATGGTTGCCAGTACTTGGCCATTACTACAATACTGGCTATCATTATTGGTCCGTTACAAGACCAACTTTACAATCTTGTATGGGCCATTGTTTTTTTCCTAGCCCATGAATGGCAGCCATTTATTGTCCGAAGTTATGATCCTGTAAAATTATGTTAGTTAATGGCCAAGTCGTGGTTGCTAGTACTCTCTCATTGCTGCATTACTGATTGCCATTACTGGACCAGTTGTACAACCTTGCATGGGAATATGGGATGTCAGTGTAAACAAATTGAAAAATTTCATCTCAGCGCTATTTCAGTTTAAATTGTATTAATACCACGGAGTTCAAATAAAATTTTTGACGCTATGACAGTATTTCTCTCGGGGAATGACAGTCGGCACAAAGGCAGTACACCGTCTTATCAAAATGAAAGGAAGTATAAAAACTAGGAGAAATCTGCGACAAAAATATATAAGAATTCCTCGGCTGTGCCAAAAACGTGCTTGTAAAACATAAGGAAACAGTTTTAAGCTGGATGAATACCATAATATTGACACCAGTCGTCATGTATGGCTCAATTGCATAGAACAACAGAGCACTGCTCAGTTCTAGGAAGAAGGAGAATGAAATTATGAAGGAACTGGCCTGTATTTGGAAAACGAGAGTAATGAGATGTTCTACCTCATGACTGGAGATTTTATTAGGACTATTTCTACTCCATTTGCAGGTCAAGAGTATATAGGCAGGGAAACCATCCTGACATTCAGTATAAAATCCAAAGCATTTATTTTTTTGTTAAAAATAATCGTTAAACGCTTGCAAAATAGGCAAGGGGTTAAACTATGCTTTTAGGAATCCAGAGAAATAAGTTGTCATCGATCTTGAAAAATGGCAATAGTTTAAGTTTTCTCAATTTATGTCGTTTTCGTTTTATAAAGCAATTCTCTTATTTCGGCTAATATTGATTTGCAGAGCATGAATTTCTAGAGCTTCTAAAGTTTTTTCTCTATTTTCAGAGCTATTTTTCTTAATTTTTTTTTTTGGAAAAAGATCGTTAAAAAGGTTGCTACGTATATCGAGACACAGTTTTCAAAGAATATTCTTGACTTACTTTAGAAGTTTAACTTCAAAGGTAGAGACATATTAATGTAATTACTGTACTGTAATTAAGGGGGTAAAGTAATAATTGCCATAATTTGCAAAATAATGTATGTAATCAAAATGTACGCCGATAGTTTAAGGACGTATCGTTAAGATTTGTTACCATGCAGTAAACGTGCCCGTGGAGTGCAATAGATTTGATTGGTTGCAGTATAACAGTTAACCACAACTGTCAAATATAATCTAATCCAATTATATTCAAGACGTCGGCGATTTTAAAGCTTTTTAACCAAAAAGTAGATCCAGGTTTATATTTGGACTATAGGAACTCGATAAAGAGAAGATTTTTAGAAGTGTTTCTGTGAGAAACAGAATGTTCCATGATCCAAATTGCCTTTAATAAAATTTAATTTTTCCTTTAATAAAATTTATTTTCCCAAAGGATCGCATTGTTAAAACCGGTAATTTAATAGGTTTTGTGCTTTTAAATTCTTAGTAAACGATTAATTACTAGAAAACATACTTCACAATCACAACCAATATTTTGTTT
>OY856186.1:63612258-63638772 GCA_963693315.1 Diogma glabrata
AAAAACAATACAGTTTTTTTAGAATTTTGCGATGCACCGTTTTTGAATTATTCTCACAAAAGTTCAACAAAAAGTTGGTCCCCCCCCCCCTATACGTTTCTTCGTTGATTGACAGAAAAATTTGAAATGAAAAAATTCATAGAGATAGGAAATTTGATAAACCCTTAACGAAAAATATAGCGAAGCCTCAAGTAGTTTTAATTCTACGTGTTTAGGGGATAGGAGTGGGGAATCGTGAAAAAAAAGGTTTTTTTGGCTCGCATGAGTGTCATTTGAAAGAACACCAAAATTAAGAAACATTACAATTATTTTAGAATCTTGCGATGCACAGTTTTTGAATTATTGTCAAAAAAGTCCTATTTTTAGCGTTAACACCACTCCACCCCTAAATTTCGTCGTTGTTTAACAGAATTGAGTCGTTCCTTAGCTACCATAAATAGCTATGGATATCATTTAACCTAAAGTAATATTTTTTATATCATTTCGATCAATTTAGATGAGATTGACATTAACTATTGATATTTACGATGAACCATTTAGTTTTTATGTGTCTATGGTCTGGCAATATAAACCCTTTACAACACAACTTTATGTAAATTATTTTGATATTGTTTTCTTTACATTCACGGAACCCTTGACGAGCGAATTTTATTCGCACTTGTCTGACTTTTTTTCTTATAGATTTTATAGAAAACCGGAATAACATTTTCTGCCACCGAAATAATTGGTTTATTGCAAATATCTCAAAAACAAGAGCAAACCTAAATAAATAAATATGATATTCGTGTTCAACAGGTCAAAATCCACAAGAAAATTCACAATAATTAAAATAAAATAGAAATGAAAAAAAGTTTAAAACATACATATACCACCAACCATTTCAATATTATCATAGTCTTTCAATTGAAAAGCGACAACTAAACTATATGTGAAGTTTTTCAAACTATATATTTCTAAAACGGATAAGGTTGTTCAACTGGTCCAGTAATGGTCCATTACTGGCAGCCAGTAAGGCAGCAATGGGCGAGTACTAGCAACCACGACTGGGCAATTAACATAATTTTACTGGATGATAACTTCGGACAATAAATGGTTGCCATTCATGGGCCAGAGAAACAACAGCAATGGCCCATACAAGGTTGTACAGTTGGCCTAGCCTTGGTCAATAATGTTGACCAGCATTGTAGTAATGACCAAATACTGGCAACCATGACTGGGCCTTTAAAAAAAATATACATTATTATCATATCTAAATTTAAATAAATTAAATACAAACTAATTTAAAATAAAATAAAAATGACGGAAAAAATTCAAAACTCCCCATACATCTGGTTCAGTTGCAAGAATGGCTGAGTAATGGCAAACATGACTGCCAGTACTCCGCCATTAAAAAATATAAAAAAATATTTTCATACATAAATTTAAATAAATTATTTACAAAATAATTTAAATAAAATAGAAATGAAAATAAATTAAAACATATACCAACCTTTTCTATATTATCATAGTCTTTCAAGAGTCTTGAAAGAGCACCTAATTTAGAATTCGTTGCAGTTTTTTTTAGAATTTTGCGGTGCACAGTTTTTGAGTTATGGACAAAAAAGTGCAAAATTCAAACCGTTCCCCCCCTACGTTTCGACACTGATTGACAGAAAAATTTGAAAAAATTTACAGAGCTAGGAAATTTGGTAAATTTTGTATGAAAATTATACCGAAGTCTCAAATAATTATATTTCTGTGTGTTTAGGGCACCGGGGTAGAGAGGGTAAAAAAAAACTTTTTTTGACCCAAGCGAATGGAGTGTCATTTGAAAGAGCACCTAATTTAAAAATCATTGCAATTTTTTTTAGAATTTTGCGGTGCACAGTTTTTGAGTTATGATCAAAAATGTTCAAAATTCAGACCGTCCCCCCGTGTATCAAATATTTATTAATCGTTTTGAAAGGGTAGGAATGGTAAGGTGAAATAAAGCTTTTTTAACCCGAATAGCAATATCGAGTGGGACTGGCGTGTACATTTTTAGTCATGTCATCCTTTATACTGATTCTTAGAGCAATTCTTAATTTTGCAACTCTTTTAGAGTGAATATAACCAGTTATCCAAAAGAAAGAAGACTTTATTTCAAAATTATCACGGTCCTTTACTATCTATTGTATATTGTATTGTATTGTATGCCATAAGTGGGCCCAAAAGGTGGCGTAAATTCTCAAGGTTCAAATCAGATTGATGTGATTTGTTAGTTTGTGTTAAGATCCACGTTTGTAATCCATTCATAATTACTGGTTTAATAAATTTCTTGTATAACTTTAGAAAATGTTGAGTTTTAATTGAATGGTAAGTTCGATAACCTGCAATTATTTTAGGGTTAATATTTGTTTAATATGCTATTGTTTAAGTCAAACATTGATCTTTTGTTAATTTTAAATATTGTTAAAATTATACGTTGTTTTTCAAGCACCGACCTAAATGTCGAACTTATGTAATCTAACACAAAAAAATTGTTGCTATAGAAAGAACTGAAAATTTTAGTAAAGCGATGAGCCTATAAGTCTATGGAACACGAAAAATATAGCGAAGCTTCAAGTGATTTTATTTCTATGTGTTTAGGGGATGGGAGTGGGGAAGGGTGAAAAATTGTTTTTTGACCCGCATGAGTGGGATGTCATTTGATAGAGCACCAAAATTAAAAAACAATACAGTTTTTTTAGAATTTTGCGATGCACCGTTTTTGAATTATTCTCACAAAAGTTCAACAAAAAGTTGGTCCCCCCCCCCCCTATACGTTTCTTCGTTGATTGACAGAAAAATTTGAAATGAAAAAATTCATAGAGATAGGAAATTTGATAAACCCTTAACGAAAAATATAGCGAAGCCTCAAGTAGTTTTAATTCTACGTGTTTAGGGGATAGGAGTGGGGAATCGTGAAAAAAAGGTTTTTTGGCTCGCATGAGTGTCATTTGAAAGAACACCAAAATTAAGAAACATTACAATTATTTTAGAATCTTGCGATGCACAGTTTTTGAATTATTGTCAAAAAAGTCCTATTTTTAGCGTTAACACCACTCCACCCCTAAATTTCGTCGTTGTTTAACAGAATTGAGTCGTTCCTTAGCTACCATAAATAGCTATGGATATCATTTAACCTAAAGTAATATTTTTTATATCATTTCGATCAATTTAGATGAGATTGACATTAACTATTGATATTTACGATGAACCATTTAGTTTTTATGTGTCTATGGTCTGGCAATATAAACCCTTTACAACACAACTTTATGTAAATTATTTTGATATTGTTTTCTTTACATTCACGGAACCCTTGACGAGCGAATTTTATTCGCACTTGTCTGACTTTTTTTCTTATAGATTTTATAGAAAACCGGAATAACATTTTCTGCCACCGAAATAATTGGTTTATTGCAAATATCTCAAAAACAAGAGCAAACCTAAATAAATAAATATGATATTCGTGTTCAACAGGTCAAAATCCACAAGAAAATTCACAATAATTAAAATAAAATAGAAATGAAAAAAAGTTTAAAACATACATATACCACCAACCATTTCAATATTATCATAGTCTTTCAATTGAAAAGCGACAACTAAACTATATGTGAAGTTTTTCAAACTATATATTTCTAAAACGGATAAGGTTGTTCAACTGGTCCAGTAATGGTCCATTACTGGCAGCCAGTAAGGCAGCAATGGGCGAGTACTAGCAACCACGACTGGGCAATTAACATAATTTTACTGGATGATAACTTCGGACAATAAATGGTTGCCATTCATGGGCCAGAGAAACAACAGCAATGGCCCATACAAGGTTGTACAGTTGGCCTAGCCTTGGTCAATAATGTTGACCAGCATTGTAGTAATGACCAAATACTGGCAACCATGACTGGGCCTTTAAAAAAAATATACATTATTATCATATCTAAATTTAAATAAATTAAATACAAACTAATTTAAAATAAAATAAAAATGACGGAAAAAATTCAAAACTCCCCATACATCTGGTTCAGTTGCAAGAATGGCTGAGTAATGGCAAACATGACTGCCAGTACTCCGCCATTAAAAAATATAAAAAAATATTTTCATACATAAATTTAAATAAATTATTTACAAAATAATTTAAATAAAATAGAAATGAAAATAAATTAAAACATATACCAACCTTTTCTATATTATCATAGTCTTTCAACCGACAAGGCGATAACTAAACTATATGTGAATTTTTGCAAACTATGTATTTCTAAAAGGGATAATACTCTAGCGAAGTTTAAAAAAAATGATATAGATCGGCAAATTCATGGCTACAGTACTGGCCCAATAACAATAGCCAATTAATGTTAACTATTAACAGGCCATTGCTTGACCATTCAAAGTAAACTGCACTGGCAATTTTCTATAAACGGTAGATTGGCCGAATCGTGGTTCCAGTGATGGCACGATAACAATAGCCAAGTAATATTTACCATTCATGGGCCAGTGCTTAGCCAATCAAAGGTAACAATATACAGGCTATTTTCTGTAAACCATAGATCGGCCGATGAATGGTTCTAGTATTGGCCCAATAACAATAGCCAAGTACTGTTAACCATTAATGGGCCAGTGCTTGGCCGTATGCCAATGTCTGGCAAAATCTACTTGGGAAGACTCTAGTGAAATTTTAAAAAAATGACATAGATCGGCAAATTCATGGCTGCAGTACAATAACGGAATTATAGATCGGCCAATTCATGGTTCCAGTAGTGGCCCAATAACAATTGCCAGGTACTGTTTACCTTCCATGGGCCATGCATGGTCGTTCAAAGGTAACGAAATACTGGCTCTTTTCTGTTAACCATAGAACGGCCGATGATTGGTTCTAGTACTGGTCCAATAACAATAGCCAATGTTAACCGTTAATGTGCCAGTGCTTGGCCGTATTTGAAAGCCCGGCAAACCCTGCTTGGGATATAGCGCCGAGAATTGAAAACTGCCGTTATATCAAAAAATGTGAAATTGAATATCTGGGTTGCAGTTTGAATTAAATTAGTGCTAGGATTACCAACATGTACATTTTACTGCGAAGACTTCGAACGTCTTCGGAGCTTCGGAGCTAATACATGTTCTCCGGATTTTTTAGAACATTTTTAATAACATGGCGTAATCGCATTACAAAACGTTCTTTTCTTGCAAATCTTTTGACAACCTCTTTAATAACCCTATTTCCATATACGGCACCAATAATTCATTGTTCGTTATAAAAATAAAATGTATATATTAAAAATTTGTGTCGTTTACGACATGTTTACAATTTTTTCTCGACAAGTGTTTGTATCGATAAGTGTGTAAGCATTTCTTGACGTTTTAGGTCATAGTCTAAATAAGTAATCAAAATTGTCCAAAAACAAAAGAACTAAAAACTAGCAACAAATTACCTATTTCATTTTCAGTTTTTCAAACACTTAATCCAGCCAAGTAAGCCGGAAAATACTCTACCATCAGGAAAAGTGGTGGAACAGCATCGATTTTAAAAATTCTATTTCCTGGATTCCTTTCCTGGTTCCTAGAAACATTCATCAGCACTAATGTCTACACACTGAAAGAAAAAAATTGATCATTCGGTTGGCACAGTGATTATTCGGTCACGATGACATTAAGTTGTGGCTTCATTTCGGTTGTTGTATTTTCAAATTTGGATTTTGAAAATAAGACAACCGAATTTGAGGTTATTGCGACAGAAAAATTCGGTTGGCACAAAATAGGTTCTAGTGACCGAATTTTTTCTTTCAGTGCATTAACTCGAAAAATGAGAAAATTAGGGTAACTTCCCCACAACCAAAGCATATCAAATAGTAACAATGAAAAAAAGCAGCGGTTACTAACGGCTTCCGAGATCATTTTAAAAGAGATTATTATCAAGTGCATTAGTTGGATAAGATTATCAGCAAATTCAGATCACGACGAAACCGCTACATTAAATCCAAATGAGTTGGGTTGGAAATTAATCGATGTCGTATTGCATCCCATACGAACGACAGGACCGCCGGGGTCAAAAAGTATTATTAATGCAATAGTATGTGCTGGATGTCAAACTGGATGTGGAGCAGCTTGTGGTTGCTGGAAAATGGCGTATAATGCTCATATAAACTTGTAAAATTTGTTATGAAACCAACTGCAATTGGTTACGGCTACTGGAACTACTGACATTACATCAGTTGAACTGGTTTGCCCAGCTGAAATGACAATTAAACAAAATGAAAGTTACTATTCAGAAGGTCCCTCCAATCCGGGATCAACAATTCTCGAATATGATTCTGATAACGATTGATGTCAATTATATTTATAAATTAAAAGCTCACATCAATGGGCGATTGAATTTTATCACTTGTATTTCGGATTCATGATCAGCGACCAAAATTTTTTAAAATCGGTGATGTCATCACTTTTACAGATTTCCGGTTTATTAAGTGGACTAGGTAGCCGTTCGCACAGAGCAAACTTTTGACACATCAGAGTGAGACGTTTTAAGGCTTTCCTATTTTATAATTACTTTGAGGTTGTCTATCGAATTTATGGTTATTTAATGAAATCTTCGGGTTTGCATAAAATTTATTCGGGTTTATTTTGTGTAACATTTGGTAACCCTGATTAGTGCAGAGAGCTGAAATCTCAGCGCAATTACTGAAATTGTTAAAATTTAGTTCTTGACGTTGCTTCAATTTATGCTGCTATTTATTAGTGCTGTAAAGCGTAAATCATGTTTGAACACGATTTTTAGCAAATGGACACGCATACCTACAAAATCTATACTGAAAACTTAAATTAATTATATTATTTATTATATTATTTAAATTAATTATATAAATTAAAAATATTATTTATTCTACTATTAATTTATATCAAACAACAAATTTTAGAAACGCACCAATAAAAATTCAAAAATAATCACAAATTCAAAACAAAATTATTCTGGTATGCGCATGTCAAAGAAAAAAACAAATTGTTCTATCCACTATTCTATACAAAAAAACACTGTTATATACAATAAAACAAAGGATATAAAAAAATTCTCGGATACATTTTTTGTTCTATCGTGATTCATACAACACAAACGACGTTATATCCGAGGATATATCTTCTATTCGCATTCATACAATCGGCCCTAAGTGTGTATATCCGTTATTCCCCCAAAAATAAAAAACAAAAAATTACATGTAAAAACGATGAAAAAAACATAAATAAACTATTTACAAATATTATATGTATTAAAATGTTTTGACCGTTTTTTTCCTTGTACGAATTATTTGTGGAAGATCGATACAGATAATAATATAGTATAGTAAAATTTTTTGCCAGCGAACACGAAATTTGTTTGTTATGCGCATATTGTTTGCACATGCGCGGAATATTCAGTGTCTCGATTAAAATATTAAAAAAAATTATTCGGTCCCATTTAAATGGACAAAAAAAACGCATAAAATTTATAAATTACTATTGAAATTCAACCAATTATAATAGAAACCCAAAAACTAGTAGAAATATTAATGATTTTTTAGGAAATATAACAAAATTTTGATGATTAAAAATAATTATAATAAAAATAACGACGTCTTGTTTACATAGGCGCCTTGTTTACATCACAACAAACAAATGGTACGAACTATAGAAGTAGAAATTTAACTAATATAATTGTTTTGAAAACAAATTTATCCCAAAATAAATAATACATCTCTGTTTTACTTTTTGTCTCATCTTTTATCTCTTGCTGCGTCCTATCTGTCAAAAATTCGCTGGCGAAAAAATCCGCTATATCTATGTTCAAATGAAATTAGACAGAAACAACATAAAAAGTAATTTTGCCTATCAAAAACTACGTTTATTTCTTCGCAAAAGGCAACGCTCATCTCTCTCTAATTCAAATCAATTCCAGTTGAGTACTTTTTGCATGCGCATCACATTATTTTTGGTTAATTTCCGTTATTTATTTTTATTTAAAAATTAAAATGTCGGCAGATTAATCGTAAGACAATCTATTTACGCAAGACGAATGTACGCGAAATGACCAAATACGATTTAAAATAGCGTACACTTTACAGAGTCTTGAATTAGAATATGTGTCACAACAACACATAAAAACCTTTTAGGACCTAGGTCCCACAACAATATGCGCTTTCTTTAACGCATAAATATTATAAAGAAGGAAATACAAAAAAAACAATTTTAATTTGCAAAGGAACAATTTAATAATTCATTTACTTTTATTGTTAGAAGTTACTAGAAATTATTGAAAATTCCGGAATAAAAATTTTATTTGAAAATCATGTCTCACGTCGCTAAACTCATCACAATTGCCATCTTCAGCTGTTTCGCCCGTCTTGGTACTCTGCGAATTGAACAAATCTTGTGGCTCAACGCGGTATTTATCCACCTGACGTATTTTGTTTAAAAAGTTTCTGTCATTCTTGATTTTGTTGTGAAACTCAGAACATTTTTCTTGCCACTTGAACTTGATCATAACTCGAGCGCGAACGTTTTTATTTTTATCTCTCCTTTTTCTGGCGTCCAAATGTCGTTTATATGGTAAAATACTCTCTCAGTGGGTGCACTACTTGCTGGAATTGACTACGCGAATTCGATTAATGTCGCCAGTTCTTTTACGGTAGTGATCGATCAGCAAAATGACGAAAAAAATTGATCCATTTTGTTTGATTAGACGATACAGATGGTGGTAGTGCTTCATTTAATTATTGCTGCAAGCAGACGAATTATTCAAAAGCTTTATTGGCGTCTTGCACATCAAAAGATTTGCGTTCAGTCATCATTGCATTTTTAAAATATTTCCATGTTTGCCTTGCGTCGAACCCACATGAAAACTTTAATATCGAGTTACCGTTAGCGCCATGCACTTAAATAATAAAGTGGTCGAATGATTTTTGCGTAATTTTTGATGGTGTACGGAGAAAACCATCTATCCATTCTAATAGCCTTGCGATTTGATGCGTCACTTTCTATTGATACGAAATTTGATTTCTTAAATGATTCGGGGAGCAAAAACGTTAGAAACGATCACCAAACATTCCATTCGATCCAGACGAATTTGTGTTGTGCAAAAAACTGTCGAACAACATTGCCTTCGTAATCGACTGATTTGGATGAATTTTGTGATAGTACTCACATAGAGATTTGGCTTAAAACACGTTTATAGCTATGTATGTTGTATTTTTTTATCGTTAAACCGACCGATATTGCCGACAGGTGTTCATGATACAACCATTTGTTTGGCGATTTTTTTAGTTTTTGTTAACAATCCTCAATATTTGTTTATAAACGGATGATAAATTATACGAATCGCGCTTGCAACAAAATAAATTAGTTTAACGTAAACGAAAATTTTATTTTTGAATATTTGAAAAATAGAAGTTAAGGAGTTATCAGCTGTAATATTTATGAATAAATCAATCGTTGAGATTTAAATTTAAATGTGCTTTCAAAAGTCATTGCAAGAAAATCTTCTTATTTGCACATTTTGTCACACGAAAGCCATTTCGCGTATTTTTGGTCAAATCCGGTCCGAGGCAGTTTTCGTCCGACTCAAAAGCTGGGTATTTTTCCGGATCGATCCGGATAAGTTGGTCAGCTTAAACTAGGGCAATATTCATTGATCATGTGACACACTCTCTCCATCCGAGCAAGCAATAGCGTGCCACCATCAAGCAGTATTTCATAACTAAGATTGAGAACGCTACCGTTGATTAAATAGAGTTCAACCGCCAGCAACCCTAAGATGCCTCTCTTTACAATTCCCAATAGTATTTGGCATTTCACGTTAACTCAGATGTCAAAAGCAGAAAGTAGAATACCCGGAGTTATACCGCAGAAATTGATCGCTAAATGCGTCCCCCAAAATATGACTCAAAAACCATGTCAGAAGTATTGAATCACCATTCCCGTGAGTGAGCGTTTTTCATTTTCGTTCTGATCTATTTTTGAAAAACAAATTCATAGAATTTTGATTCGGTAGAAACCAACACAACTGAATTTGCTGAAAATACGAATATCAATATCGGTATCACAACTCGCGAAGTAGAATTAGAATTCTAGAACAAAGAAATTATACGCACATACGTATTTTTACAGGTAATATTATCAACTACCAGCAATTGGTCAAAAATTGACGCATAAGTTGTTTGCAGTTTTAAGACGTCGCGACGCCTTTGAAATTTTTGTCGCTTCATCAAATTTTATGATAAACAATGGATACGAAAGGCATCTCTCAGTGATAATTACAATAAGATAAATTATTTAACTTTATTTGAATATTTATTTTGAATAAAAAATAGAAAACCAGCAATATATCGGTTTGCGGCAGAGTTACGGGTAGAATAACCCGCAATCGAAGCGCATAACGGAGTAATCGGCCGTCGCATACCAAACAAATGTAACTTTTTGAAACTTCTTTTGTCAGTGGAATAAAGTAAAAGCAGCGATTTTGCAAGTCTCATTCCGTGTGGCGGTTAAAGCGGCAGAAAACGTATATGTCGTGTACATGTATGACAATGTTTAAATCATTGCTTTTAGTAGGCACATAATAAATTTTTACATATATCTACATGTGCGGTGTTTGTTTTGAGAAATTAAAAGCAAATGCAGTCCCTGCGAATCACGTCAATAATGTTAATGATGTGGCATCAAGAATTCGTTGGTCAATCGCCTGTGAATTCATCGTTGTAGAGGATTCATTTCAAGTTTCTTTTTGTTTTTTTTGAAGTGCAGGGAATTTTTGAATAATCAAATTTTTTTGAAAAATTTTATTGTAATTTTTATTATTTTCACTTATTTTATTGAAGAATACTTAATAATGTTTTGATGTGAATTAATTTTTAACTACCTAGGTTTTATGTATTGTCCAATGTTTTGATGTTGCTGATTCATTAAACACATGATAAATCATTACGAATGGGTTTAAAATACTTGTTTAATGTAGTGGTGAATAAAAAATTCTCCAAAAGTAGGTCGTCCAAATTATTCCGGTGGTATGCACTGTCTTTTAAGATTGAAATCTCGGCACTATGTCAAATATTGCATGAACTCAATGTCACTACTAATCTCGGTCCTATTACGGTTTAAATGTCTGCGATTCGTCAGTTTGGAAACGATATACTAGGCAAACTAAGATATGTTTGACAAAAAAGTCCTGTCCCTTCTACTGACATACATATTCTATATTTTTTCTTAGTAATTTTTCTAAATTTACTTAACAAAATATTTTATTACTAATTCTAATTTATATTATTCTTTTCTTCCAGAATTTAATACACACAAGAAGAACATTAAACTGTTTATGAATTAAACTTTTTATCAATCACCAAAAATTAAAATTATATTAAATGGAAACCATGGACACCTTATTTCATGAAGAAGAGATAAATATTTCTCAAGTCCTTTTATATGCATCTATGTCGTTTTTTATAGTATCCTTATTGGGTGTACTGTTTTATATAACCTGCTCCAAAAAATATAAACTAAATTGGTTTGAAAAGAATTTGTTAGAAACTGCTTCAGAAACAGCAGAATTAGGACACAGGTTAGTATCATAATTTCTAATTTATAAAAATCATGATAATTTATTCATTGTTTTTTTCAGTCAAGAAGAACTTGTCGGTTGTATTCCATATAATATCGATTCGATTGCTGGAAGTTCGAGATCATTGAATAGAATAACAGGTAGTCCTATATCACATACAACAGCCACAACAGATGACCCAGCATTTTGGGTACCACAAGGTAATAATAATAACCAAAAACTTGATTGTCAAAATGATGTGAATGGTTTTTATAATGGTAACCAATCATTTGTAAAAAAATTTTACGTAACTTTAACATCATTGTATTTCAGACGAATCGCTACCACCAACACCAACCTCGCCCACCGAAAGTAATCGTTCAATAGCTTTATCAACAACATCAATTCCAATCGCTAGAACTGATAGGCATGTTGTATTGGTAACAAGTCCAGCAAAACCAAAAATTGCATCGATGCAAGCAAAACTAGATCATACAAAAATTGATACGTCATTATATCAGAAAGTATTTAAAATTTAACTATTTTCTTTACTTTTTGTGTATTTTACATTTTTTTAAATTTTAGAATTCACCATCACGTACTGCATCGTTAGTTGAAGACATGAGAGGAACCGTTCATTTATCTCTTCTGTATGATCCAATTGCTGGTATTTTAACAGTTCGTTTAATGGAAGCTCAAGATTTACAACCACGTGATTTCAGTGGAACAGCAGATCCGTATGCAAAAATTCGCTTACTACCTGATCGTACAAATGTTTGGCAAACAAGAATTCATAAACGTACATTAAATCCTGTTTTTGATGAAGATTTTGTGTTTGAAGAGCGTCCCGCTGTAATTGGTCGTCGCACACTGGAAATTTTACTTTATGATTTTGATGCATACTCCCGTCATGTATGCATTGGTGAAGCACAAATAGCATTAGCTCATGTTGATTTATCAGATAAAGTGGAGTTATGGAAATCGTTAGGGTCATGTGCTGAACAAGATTCACGGGTTGATTTAGGTGATTTAATGGTTTCATTATCATATCTACCATCTGCAGAACGTTTAACTGTCGTTGTTATTAAAGCGAGGAATTTACGTGTTGTTGATGATACACGAAACTCATCTGATCCGTATGTAAAAGTATCTTTACTGAATCTGGGTAAAAAAATTAAAAAAAAGAAAACCGGTGTACATCGTGGAACCGTTTCACCGGTCTTCAATGAAGCATTAACATTTGATATTTCAAAAGATACTCTAAAAAATTCAACAATAGAATTTCTTGTTATTCATGATAGTTTATTGGGTTCGAATGAAATTCTAGGACGATCAATCGTTGGTAGTTCATCCGAAATTGGTATAGATGAACGAAGTTTCTTTGATGAAATGTTTCGGAGTAAAACAGCAACAGCTCAATGGATTTCACTTCATGATAATAGAAGCACAACTGCAAGAACTGCCACTGAAACTAAATAAGTTTTAAGAAATTATATTTTTGTAAATAAAAGGTTAATGTTTAACTAATTAAATATTTACAAAACACAGTTAAATTATAAAACAAATCTATGAAGTTACAAATGAAAATATAATCAAATATTTATTAATTCAATTACTAAACGTCCATTGTACCTAACTAACAACAAAAAAATTATCTTAATATAAAATTTATATAAAACGTAATGATAACGATTATTGTCTTTTGGTTTTGTACTATCAAGTCCAATAAAATTAGACGATTGTTTATTTCGTAGAAAAGCTTTTTATATAAAATAAAATTCTAAATAAACAAAATAACATATTATATAATGCAAAATTAAAGAAAATATTAACCCTTTTTTTTATTTAGCTTTAGTATAACTATTGAGTAATAATAATAGAGAGATAATCTCCTAACAAAAATAATGACATCTTTGAATTTAAAAGTAATTCGACCTTGAACGAAAAGGCATATAGAACTACAAATTAGAGAGAATTATATATTATTTTAATTTAATTTTCCTCGATTTAAGTTATTTAAATATATGTACATATGAAAAAATTTGGAACTATTGATTTTGACCTCTAAACCTCTACTCTTTTGTCCTCTCTCGAAATATTGTTGGCGAGTTCGGTCTTTAAACTGGAAACAATTAACAGCTGTGCTTGGTGGATTTAAAATTTTATTACAATATACATTTTTTTTTAATTTATACAATTATTATCAATATAGTTAAACCGAAAAATTTCTTATAAATTAGTTTTTTTCTAATTATTTCTCTAAAATAATTGGACATAAATATATACAGGGTGAGTTTTTTAAAAAATGCCAGGCTTTTATCTCGAGAACCATGCTAGATGGGACAAAATAACCCTTGGTGATATTTGTTAAGCGTCGAGGGGGACGTCCAATGGTAATATTGAATGACCTTGAAACTCATAAGTATTGGAGATATATGCCAAAATAGGTTTTTTTAAATTAGAACCTATACATTTAATATTTTTTTTTAATTAAGTAAATCAAACTACACACTTTTTGCCTACAAAAGAAAACAAACAACAAAAAAAAACAACGAAAATCAATTTTACGCAGTAGACCACGATGCAATAATATTTAAATTAATGAATGGTTTTCTTTGTTTTTTTTTAATTTATCGAAATTTTATTTTTTTTCTGAAGAACTTAGCGAAGACACGTTTGCTTTAGTGCAAATCAATTTTCATCATATGTATCTACAAAATCGTACACTTTACAAAAAAATTTTGTAGGCAAAAAGTGTGTAGTTTGATTTACTTAATTAAAACAAAATATTAAATGTATAGGTTCTAGTTTGAAAAAAAACTATTTTGGCATATATCTCCAATACTTATGAGTTTCAAGGTCATTCAATATTACCATTGGACGTCCCCCTCGACACTTAACAAATATTACCTAGTGTTATTTTGTCCCATCTAGCATGGTTCTCGAGATAAAAGCCTGGCATTTTTTAAAAAACTTACCCTGTATATTGCCATATTCCTGCCTATCCTCACTCTTCGATTCGGAGTAAATTTAAATTCCATAAAAGTAATGCCTAAATATTCGGAGTAAATTTAAATTCCATAAAAGTAATGCCTAAATACTTAAGGATTGTAAACCTCATTGAAAGAAAGCCTGAAGAGCTACACTACCCTTGCGGTTTGGGATACACGTAATTATTTCAGAATCTCTTCCCTAATAAAGAGCTGAACTTGTTGAGAAATGGTATATAAAAGAACTCAACATAAGAATATTGAAAGTCGGGAAATGAGTTCCAGTTGGACGCCACTTTGTAACATGCTAATTAGAAAGTGTGGTCTAGACTGACAGGAAGAATAAATTTTTCAGGCCAAAGTGGAGTTCGGATTTGTACACCATCACCTTATACAAAAAAAAAGTTTACATTCCATGTTTTTCTATTAGTGGACTGCAAGTAATCTAAAGGAAAAAGAGGACATACCCCTTATAGAGGAAGAAAAATATTTAAGAAAAACCTCAAGACAAAATACAATTAAGTGACCTCTAGAGCAAATAGGCGAACCCTCTTTACAGCTCCACGGCTAATGATTTGTTCGATTTCAACCCATCGAAGATCGTATCGGGCTAGGAGTTCCCACCTCACACAACTAATCGATTTTACAATTCACGACCATCTAAATAGCAAAACTAAATTCGTCTTATTTTTATATCGCTAAGGCCCTCCCCTCCAACGATTGCCTAATTACATTACAAGAAACTGTATATTGAATACAATTATTAGATTATATAAAAAATAATTTAAATCAAGTTTCTTTTTTCATTTCAATTTCCATGTAAATATTGTCTGTTAATCTTTGGATAAACTGTACTATCCTTTAATAATATTTTTGAACAGTTGTTTAATAAAATATTTTTTTTGCGTTTAACAAATTTGAATAAAAATGTTGTTTTTGTTGGTTAGTTGGGAAAAGTAACTAGGAATTCAGGCAAAAAAACAGGATTCAATAGTTAAACAAGGACCGCAAGGTCCGCGGTCCGCGCAAGGACCGGACTAATGGATCAAAACTTTCCAGCCAAGTTCAATCATTTTTTGGACGGTCATTAAATATTTGTGTGTGGTTTGACCTTGTCATGATGGAAGATAAGAAGATAACACCCTTTCGGTCAATCAATTCTGGACGCATTGTTTGTATTTCTGGCGCTAGGAAAGTTGACTGTAGAAGACCGAATTGATTGTTTAGCCACGAGGTAGCCGCTCATGATGAACAATTCCTTTCGCTTTGGAGTCGTTTGTGGTTAGTTGCCCGCCTTTGACGATGACCTTTTGCATTTAATATTATCTATTTTAATTCTTTTTCATCGCCCGAGATGATTCGCTTCAGGAATGACTCAACTTCATTTCGTTTTAGCAGCATTTCACTGATGAAAATTCGGTTAATAAATTTCTTTGCATTAATTCATTTAGTACCCAGACATTTTTGTACGAGCTTTCGGTTTTATAAGTTCTCATCGATTAGTTATTATAAAATTTATGATTAGGAAATTCGTTACAGAAATTTCATAAGCATTTTTAACATATAGTCTACCATTATTTGATGATGTAAAACGCATAAGTTATGATGTAATCAGTTGCTAATTTGGAGATACAATAACGAATAATACATGTTTTATAAAATGTACGTATTTAAAAGTATTCTTGTTCCATACGACTCCAAGTCATTTAAGTCAACCGTAATAAGTAATTTCTATATGATGCAATATCTGCCTCAAAAAGCTCGCATGTCAGAACACATCAAGTGTTAAAAGTTGAAAGTATTATTCCATTTTTCGATTCGTTCCCAACGGCAGTTTTATAACTTTTATTCTGTCAGTTATCCTCCGTTTAAAAACGGAGACAACGATATATTCACCATGTAGGCCAATTGTTTTAGGTTTTTTCCCCTAGTAAAATACGTCTCTTTACATGTTAAGTATTCACAATGAATAGTTTCAAATTTTTTTTGTTTGACTAGGTATGTATGTATTAGACTGGTCGTTAAAAATTAAATTTTCCGAGACGCCCCCTAAAAAATTCTTTATGGTCAAAAAACTACGACAGCATTATTTTTTTTTAAATCAAAAGAACACGTGCCGCAAAATCATCGAAGTTGATTTTTTGATAAAATCGTTAATATCTCATAAAATATGCAGAATGCAGATGTCAAAAAAAAGTAACAGAATCACTTTTGTAGGTAATTTAATTCTCTACAAAAAAGATCCAAGTCATGTTTTTCTTAAAATCTATATTTCTGATGATATTTTGAAATAACGCTTGAAATTCTTCGAAACTCGTAAAACTAAATGATGAAAATTTTTACGAAAAAGTAGTAATTTTGATTTTTTTTGTCACGATTATTTTTTATACATTTTATTCTGCATAAGAAAAAAATTAGAACTTTTTCGAAATCTTTATTTTATGTTTTTTATAGATTACGAAAACTTACAAGTTCATTTTCAAAATATCATGAGAACTATACGTTTTCGGGAAAAAAAGACTTCGACTTTTTTTGTAGAAAATTAAATTTCCTACAAAAATGTATATAAGACTTTTTTTAAAATCTTCATATTTTATAAGATATTTGAAAAAATCTACGAATTTTTCAAAAAATCAATTTCGATGATTTTGCGGCACGTGTTCTTTTGATTTAAAACAAAACAAAAATAATGCCCTAGTGGATTTTTGACCACAAAGAATTTTTTTAGGGGGCGTCTCGGAAAATTTAATTTTTAACGACCACTCTAGACTATGTATACAGTATCAAAAATAAATGTACTTATAGTTATAATTTTATTTTATATATCTTTCATATAAAATATAAAGGTAATCAAAAATATATTAGTCAAATTTTAGTAAAATTTATTAATTTGAAATAGATACAAATAATTATATAATAAATAAACTAAATTATATTATATACAAACAAAAATGTACAATAAATTATATTCTGTCTATAAAATGTATATTTGTCTTTAACTAAATTGGTAAGAACGAACCACCCACAATTTCTTAACAGATTCTAATCTGTTCTGGGTGCTTTGCATATTTTTTAACCTCTTTGGGTTTACATCCCAACTAATTTTTTTGGACTGTTTTAGACCCGCATTATTTTTCCTGACCTCAGCCCCATTCCTTCTTATTCTTGACCATCATACTTTCTTAAATGAATCCGGTACGTCGATGGATTTGATTCTGGGGCGCAGACAGGGTAGCCAATAGCCTTCTACATTTCCTGTAATACCTGTATGCGACTAGGCATTCAGAATAATGTTAATTAGTTCAGTATAGTCCTATGTTAACATCATATTGTGTCGCTTACCCACACAGTCGCTGACTACTTTTAAGTTTTCAACTAGATGACAATCCCCATGTTTTGATAATTTTTCTCCAGACTAAAGGCTGTGCCACTTTAATTTGCAGGGATTTGAGCCCAAAATAGACTGAGGTAAGTGTTTATTGGTTCAGAAAATTTGGGATTTTCCAAATGCTCCTGCTCCGATAACAACCTTGGCTTTTGAAATATCTGCGTACCATTTGATTACATCATTGCTCAGATGGTAAGTAGTGAAATCACTGATCCACTCTGCTTTAAAGTTCAACGTCGATGTGTTTTTTCTATTGAAGTTTATCTGGTTAACGCATGCAGTTGTTGGAAACTCAGCCCCGTCAATTTAACAGGAAACGTCTGTTGGATATTGTCTTAATGATCTTTCAATTTCGCATGCATTACAAACTAATTCTTAGGATAATTAATATTAGGGCTTGCTATGCTCTTGACCAGAAAGAATAGTGAGATCAGTCCTAAAAGCATATTTAATGAGACCGTAGGACATATTCTTCATATCCACCTTATACAATTATACATACAATTTTCTAACTCATCCTAATCATAGGACTCATGTTAAGCTTATTTTTTTGGTTTTATCGCATCACCATAATTTTAGTCAGATTAATTTCCATCCCTTCTGATGTACACCATGGGCCACCAGAATAAAACCACTCTGTACCGCTAGCTATATTTACTATATCCAAGGCAGTTGATGACCTGGCTATCTAATATGGTTAGAATTTACCATTAGACTCCAAATAAGGGAAGGGATAATAAGCCGCCATGTGCACATCCTCTGATATTGCTTAAGCTGATTTTACGATCCGCTGTCTTGGTTTATACTACTGTGTTTTCGAAGGCCCCTTCAATATCTAGAAAAGTGCTGACAACAATCCTCTTACTATGTGCTGCCTTGCTCAATTCTTTAAACAACTTATAGAGAGCTATTTTTGTTTATCTACGTATATCAACTATCTTTCAAAAGTAATATTACAAATGCGTATGTTATTATCGATCAGTTTGGCCATCATTTTTAGCATGAATAATGTCAAGCTATTGGGCCTATGAGAATTCAGCTAAGTTCAGCTATAGCTCACTTTTGTAATGAATATATTACTGGAATATGAAGCACCAATCTACTTCTAACTCCAAGATCACGGTATTACCGACTTTATTTCATCCAACACCAGTGACTTGTCAAACTAGAAAATGTCTATACCCCACTTATTATTGTCCTCCGTAATGTTAACTTTTGTAAGTTTACCGAGTATGGTAAACTAACAAATGCTAGCAAACGTTTGTTTACTAAGCAGATTTATGTTTAGACCAACCTTTACACTACCGGAAAAGAACTACCGGCGAGAAGTTTGCCAGCTCAGGTAAAATTTATTTAATCTCTAAGGAAGTTTGTTCATCCATAATTTACTTGTATAGAAAATTGTCAATTCAGCAACATTTCGTCTGTGCCGCAAAGATTCAAGCTCATTAGTAAGAGTCGAGTTGCCAATCAGTTTAATAGCTCTGCGCTGAACAGAATCAAGACACTTCAAACTACTAAAATATGCTCTACCCAATATGTGAGAACAGTATTCCATGCAGGGACGTATAAAATTTTATTTCATATTATTTTCAACTTCTACTCCTAGAAGTCTAACAGAATCTTTCCCTACAAGATCTTAAGAGTCGAACGTTAATTGAAACGGATTAGGTGTGAATATTCTAGAAAAATAACAAACCTGTGTTTTATTCGTATTGAATTCAACATTATTAGCAAACCCACAATTCAAAATAGTTTTAAGGTCATTGTTTAATGAATCTATTATATTTGATCTACAGTTATTTAGCGCTAACGGTGAATATAATTTAGGGTTTTCATGAGACGCATGAAGCGTGCTATCATCAGCAAAACTATGGATAGGACTAACTGTTGAATCTAACGTTAATATAAATAAGAAAAAGAGTTTGTGACAAAACAGAACCCTGAGGAACTCCTGCATTAGCTGAAAATATTTTCGAAGAGACGCCATCAACATTGTCCCGAAATTTCCGCTCGGAAATAAAGCTTTGTATCCAAGAAATAAGTTGCTCATCCAAACCATAACATCTCAATTTGCAAATAAGATTGATGTGCCAAACGTTGTCAAATGCTTTGGATATATCAAAGGCAACACCGAAAGTTTTACCATGATTTTCTAGCTACTTGTTCCACACATGAGTGACAAAGGAAAGTAAATCTCCCGTCGCTCTTCCTTTTCGAAAGCCGTATTGTCTTTCATTGAGTAGTTTTGGAGACTCTAAGAAGCTCATTAGATTAAAATTAATGTATTTCTCAAAAAATTTTGAAACAACCGATAAAATTGAAATGGGTCTATAATTTGTAGGATCAGTCTTACTAGCCTTTTTAGGAACTGGTTGTGCGCATGCCATTTTCCATATTTCGGGAAAACGCTTTCTAATATGACAAATAAAAGATTTTAGTGAGGATTGGTGCTAAATCTCTAGCAAAGGTTTTCAGAATAATTCGAAGAATACGATCTGGTCCTTTGTTAGTATTAAAATTTAAAAGTTTTTAGATGTTTTTACGAAAAATTATGCGGATCATGTTGTGTGAAACTCTAGGAATTGCCTTAGGTAGGAAATTGGGTTCTTTTAGTATAGAATTTTTAGAAAAATAATTTCACAGAAGGTTAGCTATTTCATTTGGGTCAATGACCGGCATATCTCTATCAATAAGGGGAGGTATAGTCTAAGGTTTTCATCGGTTTTGTTATGTAGACTGGAGTATGATAACGTAGAGCGGTAGGGTTTCAGATTTATATAATGTCTGTTTTCTCATAATTCACAATTTGCTTACCATATGTAGTTCATAATAGTTTCTCATTCATCCACAATCTATAGACATATTTTTATATGGTTTTGGTTTCATAAATTTGTTCTTAGCATAAAGCAATTAACAATAATATTTCCTTTACAATCCCCTATTATTGACTCACACTGCGTCTTCACCAGCTTTACTTCATCATACTGCGTAAATTTGAATTCTCCGGGCCCTAACCGTAATTGCCCTGAATGTTTTCAAACCTCAAACAGCTGTGCATATTTGTCCAGTCGTCGCAATAGGAAAAAATTATTGTCCTACAATCAGTTTTGTATTCGATTTCTTATATGGGTATTTTTATCAATTTATCTTTCCGTTATAGATCTACATTTTACTGTAATACTATAGTAAGCTATTATTTCATAACACATAAACATCATAAGATCGGTTAAACTTACGTTTAATTCATTTTAATATTTCTTACAAATGTGTTGGAAATAACTTATTTCGTTAAATTATCTTACAATTTTATGTATGACATAAGAACAAACAGTTCTGTTTTAACGGAAAAGGTCCTAACATTTATTAACATAACATAAATTAATATAAATTTCCTTTCAACAGAAACACTTTGTCGAATTTTTCGATATTAAAAATCCTATAAAAGAGATGGATATATGCTTTTTTGGTCTCTTATGTCTTTGATATCTTTTTCTCATGAATGACAAAATTATAAGGAAAATTTTGCATTCATGCATTTTTTCGATTAAAATTGAGTTAAAGTTAAGTAGAGAAATTTTAATTAAATTAAATGTTTTTTAAATTAGCTCAATTAGTGCCAATTTCTTTTAATAGTTCCAATTTCGCGTAGTGTAGTTAGTAGAAAAAGTTTATATGTTTGTGCCGTTGAAAACAAAGAAAAATTTAAAAAAAATTACTCCGATGTTTTGTGTCAATTTCATTCGGGAAGATTAAAATTATGAAGTTTTTTTTTTGGACTTCACGTTTATTTTCATACATTTAAGTAGTGAAATTTTTAATGAGTTTGCAATTTATAATTAATTAGTGCAATTAGTAGAATTTTTATATTAATTTATTTCCATGGTTCAATTTAAAAAGAAAAATTTTATATGTTTGTGACGTGTAGTTAACTTTAAAGAAACACAGTTACATATAGTCTCTGATAGTCTGATTTTATTCTGCTGTCCGTTGGTTTTAAAAACGTAAATGTCCGACGTAACTAAAATAAAATTAAGTGTTAAAATAATTATAAAAATCATTTATCTAATTCTAATTGGACACCAACCCAAAAATTATTATTGAAAGAGAGCAGAAAATCACATAGTACTTTTTTTTGTGAAAGTTTAAATAGTAGCTTTATGAATCGATTTTATTTTTGTGTGAGAAAGTTAATTAGTCTGAAACAAAACCAAACAAAAAAATCAACAGAAAAATATGGAAATAAGTAGAACAATTTTGTAAAATTAATTACTGTGCATTTTGTTTGTTCCAACTGTAATTGTTAATGGATGAGTAAATTATTGAAACGTCTAATCATCTGGTTGTTTACAAACCCCAACAGAAAACCGGTATTAACACGGTACAATTTCTGTTAAAATTAGTGGGATTATAACATATTTTCGTATCAACAATGAATGTTATATGCTCTCACGTATAATTATTTCAACTCAACATTTATATCAAATTTTTTGCTGTTACCACCGTATATTTGACATATTTCAACTCAACCTTTGTATCAAATTTTTGCTGGTGCTAACGTATATTTTACATATTTCAACTCAACATTTGTATCAAATTTTTGCTGTTACCACCGTTTATTTGACATATTTCAACTCAACATTTACATCAAAGTTTTGCTATTATTTCAACGCAACATTTGCTTCAAAGTTTTGCTATTACTACCGTATATTATTTCAACGCAACATTAGTATCAAAGTTTTGCTGTTGCTACTGTATATTTTACATATTATCCAACGCAACATTTATATCAAATTTTTACTAGTACTACCGTATTTCAACGCAAAATTTCTACAAAACTTTTGCTGTTACCATCGCGTTTCAACGAAATATTTATACAGAATTTATGTTATTTTTCTTACAACCATTGCCTGATTGATTTCAACGTAACATTTATACAAAACTTTGGATATTACTATCGTATTACTTATATCAACGCATCATTAGCATCAAAGTTTTGCTATTACTACCGTATATTATT
The DNA here is from genome assembly GCA_963693315.1 of Diogma glabrata. Taxonomy (NCBI): domain Eukaryota; kingdom Metazoa; phylum Arthropoda; class Insecta; order Diptera; family Cylindrotomidae; genus Diogma; species Diogma glabrata. The sequence continues at coordinate 63,635,208 of OY856186.1, forward strand.
ACCGTATATTATTTCAACGCAACATTAGTATCAAAGTTTTACTATTACTACCGGATATTATACATATTTCAACGCAACATTGATATCAAATTTTTGCTGTTACTACTGGATTTCAACCGTATCACAACGCAACATTTGTTTGAAATTATTGGTGCTATTGCTGTAGTGTATTATGTATCAGTATTAGTTATACAATTTTATCCGTGATACTTTACCTGCTGGATTATTCACTGCGGATGGAGGGCTTTGGCCTTAAGACGTTGAAGCCGGGAGGATTTAAACATGGGGTGAGCGAACTTGATTTATTTTATTTACTTTTTTTACCTATAGGTGTGAATGCGTGTGAAAGGGTGTACAAGTGATTGAATGGGGCTTGCTTGCCGATGCGTGTGTGTGTGTGAACTGACGATGCGCGTAGCGAGACACATTTAGTCTAAATTGGAAATGATTCTGGTCAAAATGTTTTTGCTCCGAGGTAATACCTAATATTCCAAATACCTTTTCTTTTATTATATTACCTAAATTTATGAATTTATATTTTTAAGTAAATTGGAAATTATTCTCAAATCACCTGTAATACAAACAAAAAAAAACAAATCCTTACCAGGTTTTATGTTTATTAACCATATCATACATTAACCAACTGTAAACTACAGGTACTGAAACAAACTGGTTTGGATATGTTTATTTAACTTACAAATAAAATTATTATTTTTTTTTGTTGAGCTGTAAATATTTTTTTTGGGAATTACGTATGGTGTTATGAATTTTTTTTAAAACGTTATTAATAAAGAAGAAGGAAAATAAATAATAAAGACTTTCATTATAGCGTGTGACGTTCTCCAGTGCTCTAAGATTTGATTCACGGTTTACCAGCAATGGCAGTGGTTTACGAGCTGTGTCATATTGATCAGATGACAGCAATACAAATTAATTTTGATTACTATCGCTGGCGATACTTGCTGCGGGTCTTAGAGCTTAATTGTCTTGCTTCGCAGTCTGAGTGTGTGGGTGAATGTCAGCATGTATGAAGCGTGAGTGTGTGGGCGCATGGGAGTGATTGTGGGGGGTTGGACGCGCTGATGGTGGTTCTTGCGCAAAAGGGGTCGCCAGAGTCTCCATTTTCCACTTGTATTTTTTTTCCATTTCTGTAAATTTTCGTAAATTGCGTACATTTGTGCATTTGTGTTGAAGCAGCAGGTACAAATCTTTCAAATGCACGATGGCTGAGCTTTAGTCGTTACGGCGTTAAATTACTCTAGGTACGCATCCTGCTATGCCATTCTCATTGGTTCGCCAATGAGAAAGCTCTTCATTACAGTTTTGTTTTGATTAAACTGTAGGAATGCCTTTTTTTTAATTTTAATCGCCTTATTGCATTTTTTTGAAAACCGTAGATAAGCCTTAGGAACGGCCAATCTATTAGGAATAAATTTCCACATGCCCTCAACAATAGCCTCCGAAAAATATATCACAGCTAAGTTAGGGTCATGGTCGGTAAGACAATTACGTTTCCATGGAAACCCCTTAAAAAACCTTTAAGACCCTTCCAATTCGCAGCTTTATAGTCCCAAACAAGGCGAGGATTAGTTTTAAATTGTTTTGGAATTTGTAAATCTAACTGTGTAGAAATCAAATTATGATCTGAACCACCTAAGGGCTCAAATACTTTGAAATTTGCCAGGTAAGGATCATTTGTTAAAAATAAATCAAGTAAATTTGTTGAAGACAACAGATCCTAATAAAATAGAAACAATTAGTTATATACAAATTAATTATAAAGTAGACAAGACTTATCTTAAATTTCGTAAGGACACTCTAATTTCAACCTTAAATTATTTAATGTCACTTATTAACGTAACAATATAATTAATGTCAATTGATAAAAACCTTACAATTGTTAATAATTTTTTTTTTTTTTTTTTTTTTAATAAGAAGTGTTGTGTAGTAGGAATTACAAAATGTGTCACAACAACACATAGATACCTTTTAAGACGTAGGTCCCACAACAACATGCGTCTTGAGGTATAGGTGGACGCTTTTTTTAAATCTTTGTGGATTGAAGGCACTCGAGACTATTGATTCGGGCAAAGCATTCCATGTGTACGATGTACGCACAAAGAAATCTCTTTGCATTCTATTACTATGACAGTGAGTAATCTCGACAGTTCGACCGCCCGCACACACCGATTGACGAGTAAAACGGGGAAAAACATATGTCTGAGGCATTATGGACCTGATTTCATCCGAGCACTGCTGGTGACGATATTTATAAAAAACAACGAGATCAGCAACAGTGCGACGATGTTGCAGGGAATCAAGACCTAATGTTAAATCTCGATCACCAACAATTCGTATAGCTCGCTTTTGAACGGAGTCCAAAAGAGCCAGGATAGTAACAGATGCAGCGCCCCAAACTTGACAACAATACTCCATACAGGGACGAATATAGGACTTATAAATGTGGAGTAATTGATGCGGAGTAAAATATGTTTTACATCTATTGAGGAGGCCGAGTTTTCTTGACGCACTCTTTGCCATGGCCATTATATGATCGTTCCAGAGTAAGTCATTGGATATTGTGACTCCCAATAAACGAATGCTTTCACATTCGCGTATTTGGTCGTCACACATATTAATTGAAATATCGTTGGGAAACTCGGTCTTTGATCTGGAAACAATCAATAGCTGTGTTTTGGTGGAATTAAAATTGACCAAATTTTTGTCACCCCAATCGGCGACTTTTTTTAGGTCCTCGTTTACATTTATGGCAGCGTCTCTCCGGACGGGATTTATTCGTTCATGCATTTTACCCTTTGAAGATAGGGGGACGAATGACTTGTGCAGTGTACTATCATCTGCAAAACTATTTATTGGGTTACTGGTGATTTGCAACAGTTCGTTGATATAAATTAAAATAAAGTGGGAGATAAAACTGAGCCTTGGGGTACACCAGCGTTAATTAATTTGGACTCAGAAGAAAAGCCATCTATAGATACCGAGATGTATCGGTTAGACAGAAAATTTTGAATCAACGTCACGACTGCGGGATGAAAACCGTACGCAACGAGCTTGTTGATCAAGTTGGCATGCCAAATTCGATCAAATGCTTTTGAGATGTCTAATGCGATTACGTACGTTTCACCACCTTTCTCAAGTATGCTATTCCAAATATGTGCCACATAGTTCAATAGATCGGTTGTTGATCTTTTGTTTCTAAAACCGTATTGGCTGTCAGATATCAAATGGTTGTCTTCCAAAAATTTGGATATGTGTGAATTAATATAGTGCTCGTATATTTTAGACATGACTGGGAGTAAGGTTATTGGTCTATAATTTGAAATATCACATTTCGTTCTTTTTTTTGGGACAAGCTGGACATTGGCCAACTTCCAGCAGGATGGATAAATACCAGATTTATAGGATTTATAAAATATTTTGGTGAGGGTTGGTGCAAGTTCTTTTGAAAATGTTTTTAGAATAACAGGAGGAATGTTGTCCAGACCAGAAGCTTTGTTGTTGTTTAACCCCCTTAAAAGTTTTTCGACAATTTTGGGTTTGAAAT